>VYZW01033157.1:0-41277 GCA_013401315.1 Balaeniceps rex
ACTGGCAGGAAACATGCATGTCTTTAAAAAAGCTGGGCTGTGCCGAAACCGTGCCGGTGCAACAGGGCCACGCTGCATCCCTGCGACGGTGAGCATAGGCCAGCCCCGCTGGGGAGGGGGGACAGGCTGTGCATGGGGTCTGGGGTCTGGCAGCAGGGAGGTCCGGCCCCGCTCACGAGAGGCTCTGCTCATCCTCCAGGTGAAGACGCGTCTGCTCGAAGAGAAGGGGCTGCGTGGGGCTGCCGGTGCCACGGCTGGGGAGCGTCTTGGTGAAGTCAGATGAGCCTGAGAGAGAAGAAGGGGGTTCAGCCCCAACAGCGCCAGCCCTAGGGTCAGACTAAGAGATCAGCACGCCCGCCACCCCCCCCTACCCTGGACTGACCACAGGGGACATAGCTGGAGCCCACGAGCTCCGTCCTCTCTGCCCCTGCTAAGCTGCAGGTTCAGCAAGCACCAGGGGTGGGACATGGGAGGTGAAGGGGACACACTATCTGCCATGAGCCTGGGAGAAGGCAGCATGGCCCTGGATGTTGATGGTGCCCACCAGGCTGCAGAGCCCTCACCCAGGAGCCCAGCAGAAGCTGGTGGGGAAGGTTTCTGCTGCCCCGCCTGGGGTCCTGGCACTTGGGGACAGAGGGGACCCCTGCGAGGTGCAGGGATGCTGGTGCCGGGAATGAAGCCAGTGCAGGCTGGTTGGTTTGCTGCCCCCTCCTTCCCTGCCCCGATGGCCAGGATCAGTCCCATCCCCGCTCTCGCCTGGCTGCCGGCCTTCCCAGGAGGGGTCCTGCTGCCCCAAACAGCGATGCGTAAGAAGAACGAGAAGACATACCAGCTTACTCCTCTATACCAATAGAGCAGGAATCGGGACCCAGTGCTGCCCAAGACAGGAGGGAGGAAGGCAGACAGAGAGGGAAGGAGACATTAGAGAGGTACTCAGAACAGACTGTGACTCTACGGAAGAAAACAGGCTGCAACAACAGTTGGGGGTGAGGACAGCACAGCGTCCCACGGCCGCACTTGCCAGCAAAGCGTGGCACCCCGCAGCCCTCCCCGCCACAACATCGCCCCATGGCAGAGAGGTGCCCGCTGCCCCCCGCGCCGGCTCAGAATCCCAGAAGTCAGCCCAGATGGTTCCCCTCCTTCGGCCGAAAGCAGGAGCGCAGTTTGGGGGCAGGCATGGGAGGCCACTGTCACATAAACTGTGCCATGGAGCGGCCGCAGCCCAGAGAGGAGAGAGGGGAAGGACAGAGACAAAAGGGTGAGGGAGGAGGAGAGAGAAGGGGAGGGCAAGTTACCTCTGTGTCAGCCCCCCTCGCCCACAGCTCGCTCTGCCCACCAGGAGGAAGCGGGAGCCTGTGCTGCAGGCAGGTGTGTTCCTGTCCCATCCCAAGGCTGCAGGATGCCACCCCAGCTGGGGAGGCTGCCCGTGGTCAGGCATGCAGTCCACTAACCCCCCGGGCCCCTCAGTGCCTCGAAACGGAGCTGCGAGTGCAGCAGGTCAGCAGTGCGCCTCTGACCCCCACGGCGCGGCCATTACCTGGCAGGTAGATGTCTACTGGAGGGTCGCTCTCCGACTGCGTCAGGCTCCTGTGCTCGCCACAGCTGCCGTCCTGCAGGACATCTTCGACAGAGGGCGGGCGGCTACCTAGAACCAGCCGAGAGCGCAGCCCCTCAGTCCCCAGACCAGCTCTGCAGGGACACGTGGCCAGGAGGATGGGTTGAGATGTTCCACATGAGGAAGCTCCCCAGGTCCCCCAGTCCCAGAGAGGTCTCAGAAGAGCCGGTCAGACTGGCCCAGGCCACAGTGCCAAAGGGCCACCTCTTCATATGCAGGCTCATGCCCCAAAATGCACTTAGCCTCCTCTCTCACCCCATCCTCATGCCCTCTGGATGCTGACTGAGCACCCGTTCCAAAGACATTGGGCACATCCTGCAAGCCCAGTACCGTGGCCATGCTCTCACCAGGACCACAGTGGTGCATGCAGCCATCTCCCCCTCAGCCGTGTGAGGAGACAGCCCATGGCACGGGAAGCTCTACTTGTGTAGAGCTTACAAGGAGAGATGCTTGGTAAATAAATGAGGGAGATTTGTTGATTTTGCTCCCGCACTTCCCAGAAGAGACGCTGGCACCTTTCTCTGGTGAAGCACAGCAGCTCAGAGATGGACTTCAGGGGCTGGATGTTTCTGAACTTTTATGTTTATTTCCCAACTGTCCCCGTCCCACCACAGCGGAGCTGGATGCCAAGATGAGGTCTGGCCACCCCCATGGCCAAGTGCACACCTACCCTGCTGCAGGGACGAGGCCTCCTCGATCTCTTCCCCTGCCACGCTCTGTAAGGAGGAACAGCACAGGTTACTTCTGTGGGCTGGAGGCCTTTGCTGTGCTTGTCTCCTGCTCTGGCTTCCTCCAGAGAGCTGTGCTGGGGGCCAGGACTTGTTTCAGGGAGGAAGCAAGGGGCCACTCACCAGCGCTGTGGCACCATGGGCTGGGATGCAGGGGTTTTACAGGCAATGGCAGCAGGCGCTGGAAGCCCAGCAAGGCCCAGCTTCCACCCTTGCCCCAAACACTGCTGGGCTCGCCCAGGAAGCTGAGGGAAGGTCAGCTCTGACATGGCTCCAGCCAAGTGGCTTTCCAACGCCCCAGCTCCCAAAGAGGTGTCAGGGGCACAGGGAGCAGCTACATCCTTCCCCGTGGAGCCCTATGAGTAAATAAAGGCAGCCAAGACTGTTGGCTCCAGGCTCTTCATGCTAACAAGCTCATCTTCACCCTGTCACTGAGGAAGCGATGGCCCTTCACAAGGCACCACCCGTGTCCCAGAAGAAGCCCCCCCAGAAGAGCTCTGGCTCAGAGCAGCTTCCCAGCAGAGCACACTTACTTCTGGAGAGCTGGTCTCTCTCAGGACCAGCTCACCCCCACTCAGTACTGGCTGCGAATCAGAGTCCTCAGAGAGCTTCTCTTCATCCTCCTCGTGGATTGGGGACGAGGGAGACCGCAGTGTGCTGTGGCAAGAGAAACTCCATTTGCAAGGAGCTGCAGTGCTTCCAGCACTGCAGGCCCTGGTGGATTTGGTGGCAGCAGCTCAAGTTGTCACCACCCCTGCCCTGTCCCTCCACCAGCAGCATAAACCAATGCACATGAGCAGGAGCTCAAACTATTGAGCTAAATTCACCAGGGCCCTCCAGTATCAGCTACATGGAGAACAGCAGCAGAGTTTCTAGGACAGAGCCAAGCAGTGCAGAGCTTTGGCACAGTAACACAACTTGGACAAATGTGCCTTTGCATGGAAAGCAAGAGGCCCAGGTCCCACACTGCTCCTCACACCTTCAGGGGCTCCCTTCCCAAGAGGAAATTTGGAATGGAGCACAGTGAGGAGTGCCAGGAACAAACCCAGTCTGTACGGCCCTGCAAGGGACACGTGAAGGGCACCTGCAGTGGGCTGCCCACTCCATGGCATCCACACCTACATCCTCCATCACGAGGCCACTAGAGGAGGCTTCAGACAACAACTAAAGGATATCACTCAGCGTTTTGTGCTCTGAAATTCAGGTCACTTCTCTCCCCATTCTTTTGTTCCTGGGGAACTCCATGGAAAACTGAAATCCAACAAGGTTGGATGTCAAATGCAAATTGAGGGACTAACTGCATTGGAAAGGAGACATTTCCATCCAAAGTTTGGATGAAATCTCCTTGTTAAAAATCCTCTTTCTTTTGGTGACAAAGCCAGCCCTTAGGAGACAATAAGCTGGTCACCTCAGGCTGAATATGGGGGTGGTGTCCCAATTCTCTCTACCTGCTGGCTTCCTAAAATTCCGAGTTAGCAGTGCTACCAGTGATTGGACCAGCCAGAGCCCTCTCCTGGCTCCCAGTGTGTGTGGCCACAAGCTCTCAGGGCTTGCAAGAGGAATGAACCCCTCTGTCCCCATGCTGACCTATCTGGAGACTTGCTCCGCTTGCCCTTTTGGTGGCTGCTCTCCACGGCTCTGTCCATCCCAACAAGCGGTCGGCTCACAGGCGGCATCCCATCCACCACGCCAGAGTAGTTGATTTCATCATACAGAGGAGCTGACGGGATGGAGGGGGAAACAGAGCGAAGGCCATTCAGCGCTTCCAGCAAGGAAATGGGCTCGTAGCCTGGAGGGATGTTGTCAGAGCTCTGTGGGCGAGAAAGAGAGGGGCATGCTAAGAAACCCTCACCAGGCTGGAAGCCTCTCTAGAAAGGGGAGGCCCTGCTGCAACCCAGCCCTGCACCTCCCACACTGTGCTCCCAAGCAGCCCATTCCCACAGCCACCTCTCCAGAGAGCCTCAGCCTCCTTCCCCTGCAACAGCCACACACTCCCCTTCAGGTTGTAACACTGATGGTCCAGGCAAGTTTCCAGAGCAACGCTTGAGAGACTGGGCATCTCAGCAAGCCGGACCATGGCTCGGCACTCCCCCTGCCATACCAGGGAGCTCTTTCAAGAGCCAGACAAGGAGGGTGAGAAAGCAGGTTCCTAACAAAGCTGCCATAAAATACTTTTTTTTTTTTTTCCCCTCCTAAAAGTTCTTCCGATGGTTCAGAGACCCTTCCAGTTCCATAAGCACCCCACTTGGGCTTCCAGTCCCGGTACACACAGCTGTTTCACAGCACCACCAGTGTCACTAAGAGAGAGTCAAAGGAGGGGAGTACATGTGCACCAGCTGAGAGCTGGTCCTTGGAGCCTACACCACTTCCACTTCTCCAATGGTCTCAGTCCTCTCAGCTGCTAACACTGGCTCTCTGCACAGTCACCTCTGCTAAAAGGTAGGAAAGGCATCACAGAACCACTGACCCCATAAGGGAGGAGGGCAAGACTGCACCAATTCCCAATCCCTCTGTAACTCACTAAGCTGCCAGTCAAAGGGACCCTTGCAAAGCCATTAAACCAACACTGGTTTAACTCCAAAAATCCTCCTGATCATAAAGATCCTGTGGACTCGGAGACAAACAGGGTTTATGCTGCAATCCAGTAGGCCACAGGCAGCTCAGCCCAGCCCACTGCAAACAAAGAGGCAAGACTGCAGCAATCCAGGCTTACATTAAAGTGAGTTGTTTCAGTCCTGTATCCTCAGCGAGGTGGCTCTGTGTTGTACCTGAGATGGTGTGTTGCTGTTAAGTCTGGCCATGAACACCTGTAGCTTCTCTGTGCCTAATCTCCCAGTCACACAGCTGCAGATGAGCCTGCCCAGAACCTGTCAGAACCCAGCCATTAATTTGGTGTGAGTTGATTGCTGAACTGACTCACTTGTGGTCACAGAAGGAGCTAGATCTGATGGAGAGGAAAGAATGAGGGGCACCTGGGGTCAAGCATCAACTCACATCCCCTAAGTATTGGCCTTGTGATGGTTATAAGCTTGCTCTGAAGACCGCAGCTGGTGATTGCAAGATAAGCAAGTCAGCTGAGCAAGGAGTCAGTTCACAGTTGCTGCCACCTGTAGGCAGCAGGGCCAAAAGCCATCTCCACAAAAACATTTCATTTCCAGAGAACAGCTCGGAGGTGCTATTTTTGTGGACAGAAAATTCAGGGAGACAAAACCCCCTGGCTCGTGCTTGGGACATTTTCTCCTGGCTGTGTAGACCAAGGCCTGAGGGTTCAAAGGCTGCTCATTTTGGTTCACTGCAGTGAAAGCTCAGGTTCTGCAGCACAGCTCAGAGGCTGGAGGAGGATTTCTCAGCCAATGGCTACGACGCCCTCGCTGCAAGTAACTGAGCTTTCAAACAACCCTACGAGACACTGTTCTCTCCTGGGACATTTACCACTACACCATCCATAGAGTCCACTGCTCCAGCAAGAGTCCTGCTAGTCGCTGTAGGAGGCCTGCAGAGATTCAGGGTCATGCCAAGCTTGCAATAGCCTCATTACCTGAACCCAGCCTCAGGTTTTCTCCAGACCTGACAAGCACAGCGAGCCACATTCCTCGTAAGGCTGAGCATCTAGGCTGGCTTGAGCAAAAGAGAACTGCAGCCTCCTTGCTACCAATGGCAGCTGTAGCTGATGGGTGTACACAAAGAGGGCACAAACAGGCACTTCCTGGCCTGGGGGCCACCCTCACCTTTCCCCTTCCCAGCTCCTGCACCCCCACAATTGCCATTCATGCTGTCCCCAGCACAGCATTCCAGTTATACACTCTCACACCAACTTGGAGAGTCCCCAACAAAACAAGCTCCATCCTTCCCGCTTCTGTAAAAGCAAAACAGCCCATTGCAGCCAGTGTTCCTGAATGCAAGACCTGGTCCAGCTGTGCCTATTTGTCTACCTCTACATCCCAGCACCAGGGTGGAAACCACAACAAGATGTGCCCATGCCAAACTGCCAAGGGGATAAGACAAGTGCAAGAAAGCTTTTGGGTGAGCCAAGGGGACAGCAGCTTGCCCACAGTCCTACAAAGCTACAAAAATGTCTTGGCCAGGAACTATAAAGCAGCCAGGCTCAGGACCTGGGGACAGTCCCTGAGAGTCAGCATCAAACCCCTGTGGCAAGCTGCTTCCATCTTGCTTATTTCTCCGCATGCAAACCAGGGAGGTTAGTGATTGTCTGTGCAGGGTGTGAGTGTCTCACCACTAACATGGAGGCAGTATGTGGAGTGTCACAGCCTGTGCAGGGGCACAAGTCAAACCCAGTGTGTTAGCAAGTCCTCGCGTGTGTAACGCTTCCACGTGCTAGTGACACTGCTGGCAAAGAATTGCCGCAGGAGCCAAACACAACCAAGTCCACTTACTGTTTCCCTTCTACGTTTCCTGCTGGGCAGGGAGACAGTGCTCACTTTAAGGGGTTTAAAGGGACACTGTCAAGAGAAAACCATGTTTTAAAGAAGTTGTTTCTTGAGGTTAGTGACATGAAGAGACACACAGCATCTCCTCACCTCGCTCCAGGTGACAGCACCTGCTTCCTCTACACACCATGCTCTGCTTCACAACAAAGCTCAGGGTTTCTCCCCTGCCCTATTTCTTAGCCCAGCTGAAGGCAGCAGGGACTACAATGCTGCAGAGAACAGATGGATAAAACGAGGCTTTTTCTGTGACAATATCTTTCTGTTCCCATTAAAGTCTGTAAGGTGATCTAGATGCAGATCTCCCTCTCCTCACTCTGACTTCATGTGTCTTGCCAGAGCCAGCTGCAAAACAACACTGCTCCGGCAATGAGCTGCTGCCCTCACCACACCGGGGATGTGCGACCAGGCCCCAAGGCCACCAACACCACACACTTTCCATCCCGCGCTGCCTCAGCTGCCTGTCGAGAACCCCATCACTCATGAAGGCTGGCACAAAGAGGCCTTTCTGCTACCATGCTGGTAACTCCAATGCCAAGGGCATTTCACCAGAGCGTGCTGCCACACAGACGTGTGTGCAAGACAAACTGTAACCGCCTCCATTTTCCCAGCTCCCACCCTGTCATGCCCAGACTCTGTCACTATTCTGCTGGGACAGGCCCCAAGAAACCTTCTCAGACTGACGTTTCTGCAGGTTTGTTTCCTCCAAAAGACAGGAGGCCACTTGGCTAAAACCAGTCATATTACTAATCCATGAGAGGAGAGATCCTGGCTGTCTAGCAGGGTTGACAAAAGAGCTGCACTGCTCAGGAAGACCTCGCTCCAAGACCTGAGTGCACCTCCTGAGGTCCCAGGGATGCCATCCATCAGGCCGAGCAACTCATGCACACACAAGCTGCCCACTCAGGCTGAGACCAGCGCCCAGGCTTTGTACACAGGGTTGCGAGATACTTACAGAGTGCTCATCATGGTCAACACTCTGTGCCAAGACAGGGCTGAACGACACTGGCGACAGAGCCCCCGGCTTCTTCCTCACAGCCCGGATCTGCAGCAGGGCACGGAAGGCTAGGAGAGAACAGGAGGCAGGTGATCCCACAGCCAAACAGGACCAGGTCATGCTAGATGCGTGCTGGACCAACTCAGCTCGCCGCAGACACGCTGTCGGCACAGGGAAGCTCCCCATGTGCACGGGGAGCAGGACCATGGAGCACACCAAAGCCAAGCACTATGGTCTG
This sequence comes from Balaeniceps rex, assembly GCA_013401315.1. Taxonomy (NCBI): domain Eukaryota; kingdom Metazoa; phylum Chordata; class Aves; order Pelecaniformes; family Balaenicipitidae; genus Balaeniceps; species Balaeniceps rex. The sequence goes on from VYZW01033157.1 coordinate 8,024, forward strand.
TCTTCTAGTTGATTGGTCTATACTGGGGAGAGACCTGCTGGCCAAAAAAGTCTGGGTACGCGTAGACCTTGCAGAGAACAGGCGCTGCCTGCCCCAGGACAGTCATGTACAGAGGTGCTTCAGGCCTCATACTGTACAACACAGTAAGAAAAACATGAGCTCTGCCTCAGGCAGCACACTGCAAACTACAGAATGGTGGGGGACCTCATGCAAAATCACTTTGGGTTAATTCAGACCCCACAAGTCTCAGGCCTGGGGTCCAGCTGGTGCTGGAAGCATCGCTCCTGCCATCAGCTGCTCACTCACTGGCCAGCACTATGGTGGTGAGAGGCTCTGCAGCAGCTGCAAATGCAGCCAGAGGGTTAGTGGCTGAACTCCTGTCTCCAGCACAGTGATCCCTTGGTCCTCCCACCACAACAGCTTTGATCTCCACTCCCTGCCCACAGTCCCATTTTCTATCTGCAGATCTTTAATATTGTTAGCTCCTCTGTGCCAAGGGTGCATATGAATGAGCCAGACATCTGTTCTGATGCAGCTTAAGAACTTGCTCATACATAAGGAAAAGCCCAGGCATTTCTTGTTCCACCCAGCTGCTTGCAAGATCAGCCTAGAGCCAGAGGACAGAGGTGCAAATCTATCCTCACTGCCTCCGCACTCCCCAGAAGCAGATTCCCAGGAAGTCTGACATGGGGGCACTTTCCAAACAAATACAACCTACTCCCCTGCAGCATGCAGATGAGATAATGCTGTTCCTGTGTTTTAAGTTGTGTTACTTATAGTCAAAACTGTCTGGCACTTCCTCTGATAAGATCTTAGTTTTGGTTACTGCATCTTTGCCAAGTTTGAACTGTTTAGACTTAATTTCTCAGGCCAAACATCTGTCTTAGGCTCTTTTTTCTTTTCTTGAGAAGTATCAATTAGAAACAATCAAATACCTCAGAGACCAAGCATGGGGTAAAACACACAATCTGTCTATCCCAGCAAAAACACAGGCATTTTCTCAAGAGACCCCTATGCCTCTGTGCTTTTGAGAAAAGACATGGAATTCAGCAAGGGCTGCCTGAGTGTCAGAACAGGTATTTCATTTTTTCCATCTTTTGGGAGCTGAGCAATGCAGGGGTTAAGCAGATCCTCCTAACTCTCCTGGCAAAGCAAAGGACTCCAAATTGACTGTTATCTCATCTCTGCTTCCCTGGTGAAGTTAAAGTGAGGTTGTCAGAAGGGAAAAAAAAATAATCATGCAAAGTACTTGGACAGCCCTCCGGTGGGGCTGGCTGCTGTCTCAGCAGATACTCTCAGGATTAAGCTTCTACATCCCCTCCTTTGGGGGATTTTCAATCTTTGTCACCAAAACACAAGAACTGCCTACATGGCACGGCTCAGAGCACCTGCACCTTCAGATCCGTCCTAGGGAGAGGGCAAGTGGCCAGGGAGGCACTGGACAAAGGGCCATTCTCCGATGTGCTCTCCTCCTTCCGTGTTTGAGGACAGTTATTTTAGGTGCCAGGAATCTCCAGATGCCAGTGAGAGCAGCAGCATGTTTGATGCTGAGCCTTGGGGTTGGGTATATAAAAATATATGCTCCCTCCCACAGCCTGTACTGACTTAACAGGAGCCCAGGAGGAAGAAAGATGCCCTTGTTTCCTGGGCACATACTCACGCAGCCTGCAGATGGGGCAGTTGTTGGCCTGGTAGCGCAGGGTGTCAGCGCAGGAATTGCACAGACAGAGGTGTCTGCAGGGCAGAATGAGGGTGTCACGGAGGTCCGACAGGCAAACCACACACTCATTGCTGTTGTCGCTGTTCTCGTCATCTGAAGGCTGCAATCAGAGGCAAGACAGTGCCATGTGAATGGAAAAGACCACATCGAACTGCCAAGGGACGCTGGAGCCTGGAGAAATTTCCCACCCAAAAGTCTGTGAGAGAGCTGGCATCCTCTTTCTGCAGCTCTCAGCAGGGGTTTCTCAAGCACAGCAAGCTCCAGCCCACACAGCCCTGCTACGGACACTCCTTCCTCTCAGGGCTCTGCTCTGAGCTCACTAAAGGCCAGAGACCAGGGCACTGTACTGTGAATCCATGGCATAGCTGTCCCTCCCCAGAGCTAGGCTGTGTGCAGAGGTGAGCCCCTCTGGGGTAGGGATCCCCTTAGCTGAGGGGGACCAAGAACAAGCTCCTGCCTGCCAGCCTGGTGGCTCCCAGGGTCAGGAGGGAAGCGGGCCCTTTGGCAGTCCAGCTTTCTGCCCCATGTCCAGAGAGAGCGAGCAGCCCCAAAAGGAGCTGCTTGCTGCCTGTGGCAGGCAGCAGGTCAGGCTGCCCTCAGGCTGGACAGAAGGAGGCACTCCAGCCATGTCTAGCCCAGTTTCCACAGGTCTTCTGAACAAGCGATGGAGTGAGTGGTTCTCCTGCCACAACATCTTCACCAGTCTCCTGTGCTGGCACAAGCTTTGATGCAGCTGCAGGAGAACCAGCCTGGGATGCTCACCTGCTCACAGATACCCTGGTAAAAACGTCAGTGTGAACCCATTCAACACAAACGTGCATCACACTAGTCTTTCCATCACTCAGAGACCCACAAATTGGATTACAGCCACCAAGCAAGCTGTTGCTGCGAGGAGAAACCCACTCTTCAACCACAAGAGCTCTCTTCACTGACACTCAAGAACCCCAAAGTCTCCCCACTGATGCCACAGAAGTTACACCAGAGCCCACCAAACCGGTGACCCAGCATGGGCCACCCTCCACCTTCGCCTGTTCCCACTTCATGAAGCCCCTTTGGTCACCAGGGCTAACACACGCCAGACCGTGGGCAACCTTGGTGTAAACTGCAATATACAGCATCTGCTGCTGCCACATTCACACGCAGCATGCTGACTATGCCAGCAAAAGGCTGCAAGCCTGTCTGCCCCATCACATGCACTCCTCATCTGTTTTGGGAGGTAGGGAGGGCAGGCTTTTCGCTTTCCCATTCATATGGTTTGCTAAGTGTACTAGGAAGAACAAAAATGGCCCCAGGCCACTTGTCTGATGGGCCACAAACGTGTGATTGCTGGATCAAGAGAATCATTACAAGACCCTGGAGGACCCAAACAGAAGCCTTCAATCCTCTTAAAGAGATCCTGTGCATGAAAAATCTTTGAAAAGACTTCTCCCTCCCGCATCTTCAAGTGCTACCTGTTGGCACAGGCAGATAGAGATCACAGGATGCTTTGGGCAGGACACTGCATTGATTGGAGAGGAAATCCTGCTCATCTTGCTTTTTGGCTGCTCCTCTGTTTGCAAATCACACACTACACACACCAGAGCGGTCTGATCCTGAGTCTAGCACTTGGTACACTCTGCAGCCCAGGTGGCAGCAAAGGGCAGCTCTACATAAGGCTAAAGCAAGCATAAAGCAGTCATGTAATCTGCATGGGGCTGTGCGGCAAGCTGGGATTCAGCAGAAGTTCCTGCCTAAAGATGGGCAATGTTTCTGGTTAAGGCATTTCCATATACATCCCTTAGTGATGCTGTGCTCCCTCTTGCTGGGGGATGCAGGCTGCTCTTTGGACAAGCCCTAGAGAGCTCAGTTCCCTGCAATGCTACGGCAACATGCAGTCCCCCCATTAAAAAAATATCCACCCCCCTTCCCCAACAAACATGAGATGATGAAGGAGCCACAGGAGCAAAGCACAGACACACCAGGCATGACTGCCTTGACTGCAGAGAGGCAGTGAGATTGTGTGGGCACCAGAGGGAAGATTTCAGAGGAGCCTGGGAGGCAATGCTCATTTGCAATCAATGAGGAAAAAAAAAAAGATACTATTGGCTGTGCAAACTGGGAAGCACCTAGACCGGCCAGCAGCCTCAGGACACCAAAAGCAGCAGCTTATGCTGGTCCACTGTCTCTACAAGCCCTAAAGGTCAGTGCTCTGCCCCATGGGGCACTGCTATCCTTCTCTTCCAGCAATTCCAGCCCCAGGGAACATCCTCAAGAGCCTCATGCTATCTAAAATTATGTCAGCACAACTCCACTGATTGTTTGGGCCTTACAACAGTGAGGACCTGCCATCCCTGGGCTTCTTCAGTACTTGCACACAGACTTAACAGTCATTCTGGGAAGCATCTCCACATGGCCCTGCCAAGCCCCATAGTTAAGCTCCAAAGCAGAAGGTGCAGGCTGGAAACCCACAGCTCAGGGACCAGGAGCCTCCTCAGCACCTTTACCTTGGTCTCTTGGTTGTTTTTGTTCTCGATGCCGTAGATCTCCTGAAGCAGATAGCTCACCCGGTCAACCTAGGGAAGAAGACTGCTCTGTCATTGCTGCTTTGTGATCACATCCCCTCCCTCCCTGTGTGAAAATGTCCATGTTACACCCACAGCAGTCGGCTCCCCTAGAGTCACACAAAAAAATTAACAGAAACAAATATTGCAAAGGATAGCTGGGAAAATTAGTCTCTCCTTGCTCAAAAAGTGGTGCCCATCCCGTCTGGTCTGAGCAGGGAGCCCAACTGACCACTTTTGTCACTATCAAAATCATCTGAAAACAATTACTCTGCTTGTCTCAGAGATCAAGAGGAAACATGCACCCATAGCTCAGACAAGCCAGAGGCAATCAGCCTTCCACAGTCCTTTCCTTCTGTGAAGTACTGCTTAACCTGAACGAAGATGAACTTCCACCCATCTTTGTAACCTTAGGAGAGGTGCTGTGCCAACAGCCTGTTACTGGCACATCAATGGTTGCACATCGCTTCTCTGTTCATCACCTGGGAGCATAAGGTCAAACTACTGAAGACAGACAAACCATCCCCCTTAGCACGAGAAACACTCAAGAGACAACATTAGTGCAGTGCCATTTATTACGACCTTCAGGCCCTTGGTCACATCTCTAAATTGGGGTGTGTGGTGGCAGAAAGTGCTCTAGGCATAGTGGAAGCTGCTCACAGCCCCAAACTTGGGACATACTCCTCGGAGCCGTGCCTTTATGCAAACGCTGGCAGCTGCCTGCAAACTCCCCCAAGCAGCTGAACTGAAGCACTGAGGCAAGAAAGGCTGACAGTTCAAGTCCCAGCAAGGCAAGCCCCCTCTGCACCGTGGGGTGTTCTCCCCTGTTCCCTAGCTTAGCCAGCAAGTACAGCACAAGACTTTTACAGCTGTGAAGAGCAGCCTCTACAAGGATGCACAAAGATACCAGTCCCCCGAGATTTGGTGCTATACAACAGCTTCCTCAGAGTAGGGCATGTTCCTCTGCACAAAACCTGGCAACAGGTAAAATGGTGAAGGGGTTGCAAGGTATCAAACTGACACATCTCGCAAATAGGGGAAGGAAATGCTTTCTTGCCATCTTCAGTAACTGTTCAATTGACACCATGCAGTGAAGCCAAGCCACCGGGAACCCAATGCTTCAAAAGCTCGTCAATCCCAGGGCTTTTGGCGTTTCCATGTGTAATTGGCCTCCTCTCCTTTTGTCAAGTCAGGTGCTCAGAAAAGCAATGGCTTTGCCATGGGATTTCAGTGCTGCAGAAGACGTCACATACCAAGATGGGGACAGGAGCTAGTTATATCCAGCCTGTTTGCCAGTTTAGAAATGCTCTGAGCTGGGATGCAGCAGCTTTAACAAACTAATTCCAGAGTCTCCCCGTTTAACTCAGTGTGCAGCTTACAGACAATCTGTTCTAGGCCTGCATTTCACAGCAATGAGGTCAGCTGTTGGACTGCTGAGCAAAATCCTCTGCAGCGGCTCACAACTCACCCAGGAAGTTTGGGAACAATTATGTGGGAGATGTCCTTTTGTAACTTGACATTTCAAAGAGAGTCTTGTTACAGCATCGTGACTCCTTGGAGGATGATGATGAACGACAGTGACTGCAGAAGTGGTCAGCTCAAAGCAAAGAAGAGGTCAGGAAGGAAGAGACCAAAGCCTCTGCAGGAGTCTGTGTTCGTTTTAACTGCTTGCCTCTAAAAATCCCGAGAAGCTCATGTCCCAGTAGGAAAAGGGTGAGCAGTGCAACATGGCTCTTACGAGAAAGATCTCTAGGTTTTAAAAGAGTAGAAGTAAGTAAGAAGGAGTAGGTGATTGTACACAATGCAGTCCTTCACCTTCATGGTTCTCCAACCCATCCCACACCACGTCATCCTTCCAAAGGCTTCTGTTGCTATATACAGCCTCAGCTGATGCACACAGGAGCCACTGGCCAAGTCCAGGTCGTGTTTTTCTGCTGATCCATCTGTTTGCATTCATCCATGTTGAATTTCTTTAAACAGGTTTGTACATACATTACAACTGATCTCAGCTGAGAGAACAAAGCAGTTCAGCTCATTAGCTGCTGCTTCCTGCTCCCAAAGAGCTTTGGAGATGATGCACACAAAAGGCACCTGGGAATCCTGGCAACAGCAAGGAGGGGAAGGCAAAAGAAAAGCAGTGATGGGAAAGAATGTACAGTGTGATACTGCAGACATATAATCTATACCTCTGCTCTATGCGCTTATGGGTGCAGATGCTATCTCAGTTTCAGTGGTACTGTGCGTGCTTCTAGCAAGAGCTTCCTTCTATTTTAAAAGCCATGAGACAGAACATATAAGCATTACATTTTACAAACTGCCATTAAAAAAAGTACCCACAACCAAACACTGAGTGGGAAGGTTACACGCTCTGCCAGTAAAGACAGACAAGCACACACTGTTTCACTGCAGGAGTCAGCTAACCACACTGTGGTACGGTGGGAACTGCCCCAGAGAGCACTTCCAGCAAGACAGCCCTCCATTTGGGGAGTCCAGAGTGCTAAATGGAGAACAGTACACAGTGCATTAGTGTGCACAGTAAGCCAACACCGACCCAGAAAGCTCACAGCCATGTAAACACTGTTTAAAAAAAAAACAAAACACAAAACCAAAACCCAAAAAACAAAAAACCCAAAAAAACCCCCAAAACCCACAAGCAAGGTAAATGAGCGGCTTTTCATCAGCTCATGAATGCTTTTCTCTGATCAGAAGAATATGTGAGAAAGGGCCACCAGTGGCATCACACTGGCCCACTCCCTCAGCGCTCAGACAGCCTCTTCCAGCACAGCGCACAAGCTCTCCCTTCAGAGGCATGGCTCTCCTGGCTGTTCCCACTACAAACCTGCCTTCGCACACTCTATAGACTCCTTTCCAGAACAGTCTCTGGCTGTCTCTATTGAAAATACTTGTGGGATCCAGATTGATCAACTAGCCAGGAGATCATGCTGCAACACAGCAAAGTTAAGCACCAAGGAAGGGAGGGGAGCACAGGTCAGTCTGGGACACACAGGGCTCAGAACAGACGTCAGGCTGGAGCAGCAAGTAACTCACCACTAGCACCGGGATGAAGCTCTGGCAGTGAGGGCTAATATCGCTGCCACTGGGCATGAGCAAGTCTGAAGGACAGGCCGTGAGTCTCTGCATGGCACTGGTGAGGCAGATAGAATTACCAAACGCAATTTTGATATATGATGAACTGGTACTGTTTAGTGGCTCTTTTCTGACTTGGGGACTGGAAGGAACATCTTAGAGCAAAAAGTGTCTAATCAAGGCACTTAATGACCTTCTTGGTAGTAAAAGGCGTTTCAATTCAGATCAGAAAGCCCTAGCCATCAATCACAAGCAGCTGAAGTCAAACTTAAAGCAGAAACACAGCACATATCTAAAGGTAAAGGGATCGACCACCAAAATTTCATCTCTTTCTCCAAGACATTTCAAGGTGATCCTTGCAGCAGTATTACTACCAGATTTCCTTTCAGAAGCTGAAATTCTTGGCAATCTTAGCAGTTTGCAGTTGCTTACGTATTTCTCTCTATGCAAGACTGGACGCAATTTCAATCTTGATAAGGCAGTGCACAGCTTCTGCACATCACACCACACCGGGATGGGCTAAAAAAGGACTACAGATCCCTAATGTTTCCCTGTTTGCCAGTCTCCCTTCTTCCCTTTACCTCATAACGCGTGCAGTCTGGTACATAAACAACAGCTTCAAAGCAAGACCATTTCTGTGACTGCTCAAGTCCCAGGATACTTGTAGGGGACAGGCAAGATGAGCCAAAAGGTCTCAGTCCCTGGGACTGCTCCAAAGATACCATGGGCACAACAAGGAAGCTTGTGCAGGGACAAGATGATCCCCTAGTATCTTACCACATATGCATGTGGAAAGCTAACAGTTTTCAGCCCCCAGGTAGGACACAGGGAGCCTGCAAAGATATCCATCCTTCCACACCACAAAAAACAGAACCTAAGGAGATCAGGCAGTGTCAATGAACAGATGTGCTTCACGCTACTTAACGTGTACAGCACTTAACCTCATTTATGCAAACCTAATTTACTTGCACCTATACAGACATGGAAGCATCGGTACTGTGGTATGTCTAGGGACTCTGCCAGTTTTGTATTCAAGCACCAAATGCCAGCAAGCCAGGAACGTATAGGGAAGACTGGAAGACATAGTGCCTGCCTCCCAGAGGAGCACAAAGAGACCTGCACCATTGTTCTGCCAGTCCCACGCTGCCATATTTGTTCCCCCAACACACACCTGGCTGTGCAAAACCCACCCAATGTTAAGGGTTGCCAGCAGCTCACTGCCTTTGCTTGTGATATCCGAGCTAACAAGGCAAGATCTCAGGCTCTCAGTGAACTAACATTGAAGCTTCCCACTGGGTACAGTCGGGCACCTGTGGGACACCAGCAAATGTCTTTAATCAAACAGTAGACAGGAAACAGGTACTTACGATCTGCTTCTGTTTTAACGGCTTCACAGAAAAACTGCCATCAACGTGCTAGTAGGAAAAAAAGGAAATGTATTAAATAGCTGAAGTGTACAAATTAAGAGCAAAACAGACTCGTGATCAGAGTTGGTGTCTGCTACCTAAGGGGAGGGTGGCATATATATAACCGGGACAGCCTGAATGGCAGTCATTCCCAGCAGAACAAGGTATCGGAATGCTCCTTGTCTGCTCCAGTGCAGAGCTAGACGGACTTGGCTTAAGTTAAACCTGGCTGACGTGGGTTAGAGCATACACAAAAATCCACTGGCACACTGGATGCTTTCAGGCTGCAAGCAGTCCAACTGGGTGCAAACACTTCTTCAGCAAGTCCATCAAGACTTGGCAGGGGGATACTTGTTAACACCCTAAATAACATCCAGTTACAGAGCCATTCTTGAGGCCAGAGCCCCAAGAGAGCAGGGGGCTGGCATGAGGCCAAGAACAAGGCTTGTCCACTGGATGGAGTCAGAAACAAGTCACACGTGCTCCACATTGTCATCTTCAGAGCTGCAGTGACCACCTCAAGCCTTTACTTTGCTCAGTGGTGGCAGGCACAGCTGGAACAATTCTGTATATACCTGGCATCAGAACTAGTGACAGGAACAGCATGCTATTTCTGTTTTCTCCATCATTTGCAAGGGCCAACCAAACTGAACCAAACCAACTCCTCTGCCAGAGTCTAGAGAGCAGGAGAGGAGATTTAGGGGAAACTCCAGCAGGCCCTGCTGCTGTGAACAGTTGCAGACATGCATCTGTTTGCTCAAGGAGTTTTGGAAGGAAGGGACAACAACATTGCACCAAAAGACAAAACAGTCCTGTTTTCCAGGCAGACACAAAGTGCCAAGTGCCTTTGGAAGAGCTGCAAGGCCAGACTAAGGTTATTATTCTGATCTTAAAGATACATATAAATAGCAAGTTACCAAGGCCTGCTGGTCTGTCTGTCCTCTGAGCATGCTCTGGTGATCAGCAGCAGTGCTTATTAGCAAGGACCTCCTCTGGATTTACGGACCTACACTTCAAACGCTACAATTATTCTAAGGATGAGGAATACATTTTAACCAAACAGGGAGGAGAAAGAACTTAACAAGAACTTTGCCCTGTGACTTTTTATTAAAAGAAATATTTTGATCTTGTTTTAAGCATTCAGTGGAAGATTAGAAGTAAGAAGTGGCCCCACCAGACAGCATCTCCCTCTCACAGCACACACAGACTAGAAAAAAAAAAAGGAAGTACTTTCAGTCCTTGAGCTCAGACCTGGACATGGGACATAATCCAGCATTGATGGAATGGCCTGACCAGCTTTAGTTGGTTCCCAGTTTTGCTGCATACCTCATTCAGCTCCCTGAGCATTAAGGGGGATTTTGCCATTGCCTCTGTCATCCAGAGAGCTCAGAGGTTCTGCACAGCATGTGGAATTCACCTATAATCCTTGAAATCCTCTTTCCAAAGCTGGAGCAGTTCAAGCCACTTTCCAATCTCATGAGACAGAAATTTCCAAAGCTTCACTTCTGCCCTCATGCCAATACATTCCCAATACATGTGTATTTTCCTACTTTCTGTAAGGTGCTGTTATCAAGTGCTGGCCATGGGATGCTAGAACAGGAAGCTGGGACAAATCCAGGTCTGAGCAAGAGTTCTACTCCCTGACCACAGAGGCTGGGCTTACTGCAACAGCACTGTTTGGGTACTTGAAAAACAGCAACTACACACACTCCTTTATAAGTAAAACTCATACTCACATCATCAGATCCAAAGCCTAATCTGAACCTAGCTACAACCAAAAAGCTACGAAGGCAATAGCCAGGGGAGCACAGGTGAGCCTCACAGATGAGGAAGGCAAACATGCGTGGAATACTTCAAAATCAGGCTGTAACACACAGGAAGGTGGTGGTCTCGTCTATTTTTCTCTCCTCAGAAATGGTTGATCATTTATATTTTGCAAGGCTAGGGGGTCTCCATCTACAGCACGACTCCAAACACTACAGCCTTCCCCAAGGACCCACTGCTCACACTGTCCTCTCCCAGGTGCTGCTGAACAATGACTGAGGGATTCCAGCACGTTTTTTTTCCAGATCAGCTGGAGGAGGAAACCAGAAGAGTAACATCCCTGCCCTAGTCCCAGGGGTGCTGCAGCTGCCCATCTCATTTCTGACAGATCTCTAATTGCCAGGAGTAGAACTACCTACAGAGCCAGTGCTCAGAGCAGCCTTTCTAACACAGGAAAACTCATTTTCTTCACATACTAAGCCCAACAAAAAAGCAACCTAAAACACTTAGAGCATCTTCCAGCCACAGGGCTTCCTTAGGACTGACTGTGCTTCCCATGCCCTCTGACTCAGCTTGTCACCATCCACATTATCCACCTAGGAGGAACAGAATAAGACCTGTCAACTTGCTCAGGGATATGGCAGGAACCAAGCAGATTGAGAAACAGAAGTCAGTCCACATGCCAGCCTGGAAGTGGGGAATTCCTAACAGCACAGCATTGATGCTGCTCCCCTCTACACGCCCAGCTCTGCTCCAGCATCTCTTGCCTCATCTTAGCATGTCACTACAAGTATCACTTGCCCAGGATATGTCTGCAGTATTACCACAACCAGACACAACATGGTGCAGTTATGGATCTTGCAACTGTTTTCAGGGTCCAATTATCATGGGAAGAGATTTTGTTATTAAGGCTTGTGCACACAGCTTGGCTTAGCCTTACCATATAGGCAACAGTCAGCTATATCAAACATGCCACCAAAAAGTAGTGGAGCTCAAAGTCTTTATGCAGGATGTACCATAATTCTTTAAAAGGGCTTGGTGCTACATGTAAACTAAGGCCAAACAATGGTGCAACAGGGTCTGGACACAGCAGATCCAGTTCTGCGAAGAAATCACGAGGCCCTGGAAAACTGCATGGTAGCAGCCATGGTCAACACCTTCCATCCTCACACAGCCACTAAGGCGCACCCTCTCCCCACACACAGGAAATGCCAGCTACAATTAGCTGAGTGACCAGCTCAGGTACAAATGATAATTACAGGCTGCACAGGAGCTGCTGCAAGCAATTACTTGTACTACAATAGCACTCAGGAACCCCAGTCATGGGCCAGGACTCCACTGCGCTAAGTGTTATATAAATACAAACTAATGACCCATGGAAACGTTTACATATACAAGGACAGGGACAGAGGGAAAAAAAGAACTCATTTACCTTTTCAAATGCAGCGAGAAGAACATGGGCATGACCTGTCACCTCAACCACCACTGCAAAAAGAGAAAGAGCAGTCCTGGTTAAACCTTGAAAACAGCTCAAGCATAAAACTACCACGAGCTAAATTTTAGTCAGTTTACAATTTCTAAACCACCACCTGTTCTATTTTCATCTCCTCTTGCAATTTAAAATTTTTCTTATCTTGTCATCAGGTTGGTTCATCTCACACTCCTGCAGAGCAAGAACAAAACCCTGCTGGGCTCTGTGGTGGGCCCTACACAGACATGCCTTCATTATCTTGAGTGCTCCAAACTATCCCACTTTGTTTTCAGAGGTTGGAAAGGGAAAGTAAAACAAAGGGCTCAGTGGGATTCTGCTCTCCCCTCAAATTCCTGTTTTTAATTACCTGAATTTATCACAGAGATTAATAAATCCATCTGGTTTAACAGCAGTTGGCAGCACTTCCAGCTCTGGTACTTATCACTTTATTTCACTCTAATCCAACATGCTTATAAAACATTCATTTCTCATACTCGTTTTGGACGCTGAAACATCTCTGTGCAGTCCTCTGATTTTTTCCCCAAAGACAAACACCACATCTTCGCCCTTCCAAACTCGAGGCTTCCCTCTTAATCCGATACCATTGAGAAAAGGCTGTCAGAGGTTTCTGTACTGCATTCATGGCTCCCTCAGCAAACACAGGATACAGAACAGAGGAAGCCGAGGTACAATCCCAGTCTCTCTGGCTCAAGACTCTGAGGTTCTGTTCAGCTCCAACTGGTCGGACCCTTGCTGAATCATGTTCAGACTCATCATACGGAAATGAGAGAGAGGTCATGGAGGAGTCACTGAGGAAAGGGAAGGCATGTAACCACCTTGCCCTGCCTGGACTGATGAGTATCTGGGCTGTGCTCAGCACATGCAGAAGAGCTGGCAGACAGCTCCGTACCAGAAAGTTAACAGCTGAAGGAAGCAACTCCTGTGCTATCTAAAAGGGAGAGGAGCTCAACAGCTTCCTTTGGGCTCCCACAACAGCAGAGACAACAAGAGGAACCATTCACTGGACTACAGCACAAAGATCATGTTTGGAAACAGCACTATGTGGGAGAAGAGAGTCCGTGCCTGCAGATTTGCTGGGTAACTGAGACTGGTCATGGCAATTTGGGTGCAATCAGGAACATAATGGCATGCAGAAAAGAGGGCTAAAACTGGGAATTCATATGCTTGTTCCCACCACTGCCAGCCAAGAACAAGGCTGTTATAGCTCTCTCAGCAGATGAAACTCAGGTCTCTCCCTGCAGTTTGAATAGCCAAGTAAGAGATAACAGGCATCGCTTCCCTTCATAACCTCCACGGTGTTCAAGCAGCATGTGTGGCTAGAGCTGTGCAACCTGTTCTCTGCGGCACCTTCCCTCCCTGAAGGGCTTCTGTACCTTTCCCTGAGAGCAATCCCGCTGGCAGGAACAGGAGAGGGCTAACATTGCAAGCTCACGTTCTTCAAGGCACGCAAACATCTCCTGGCAGAATTCAGTCCAAACCAACATCTCACTGACTGCTATTTTAATTTGCCATTCAGTTTTATTTAACACAAGCAGGTACAGGCCAGCTGTAATTTTCCAGGTGCTCCAGACACACAAGGCCAGCTCCTTCCAGTCCCATCAGTTAAAAAATGAACCAAAATACACAACAATTTCCTCAAATCTCACTCAAGTGTCACATATTTTTGTGCTGATATTCTTTCCAGGAGAGGATTTAAAAGCAATTGCCTTTCCAGGTTATTAAAATAGATGACAGTATGCTATTGGCTAAGACTGGGCATGGTATGTGCATAAATGTATGCTTCCCATGCTGCCTCCTGTTCTATTTTTGGTCCTTCTAGGCATGCCCAACATTAGAAAGTACAAATACCTTGCCAAAAGCTCCACAAACAGAGGAAGGTGTTTTATATTTATGGTCAAGAAATATACATATATGTCAATTTTACTAACAGTGCCTGAAATCACTAAAAATAGATGCACTTTAGAAGTAATTTCCTTTATGTTGCACTGTGCTTTGTTAGTCACACTTTAAATTGGTTCATCCAGTTCTATTTCACTGTGCTTGGAGGACCGTAAAATAATGCAATGTTGTTTCTGGGCACTTTCACATCTACAACATAAGAAACTGAGCAAGTGACTGCACTAAACAATGCAATCAACAATGGATTTTTTCCTTTCTAATTATTCTTAAATTTTTTATAAAATGTTACAAAATGCAGAAGTCAAATGCTGGTCCTGCTGACCAGCCCCCAATTTTAGAGAAAACATGAATTCCTTGTGCCCTTTTCATTGCTGATGCTCAGAATGAGTGCAAACACACAGAGCCCAAAAGCACATACCCCCTAAGGAAAATACTGTGCAAGGTGAGTAACAATCTAAACATTTACCAGACTTCCCTCTGCAAAATGGCAACGTGCTTTAAAAATAATCAACAATATTATTTCTCATCAAAGGTTATGTTCTTTATTGTAACCATTCAGCACCTTTCAGAAAAAGCAGGAGAATTTTAAACTGCTGAATTAAGCTGTATTTGGTTGAACAGTGGCCTGAGCATTTTAAAGCCATTTCTTGTTCTCTGACCATTCGTAGGGGAAGACCCACCCTACAGCTAGCTATAGCTTTTATGAAGACAACTTACCCCTCAAAGAGGGGGAAAAGACCAACTCCCTCCTTGCCTTACAAACTGCAAAAGCAAAACCCAAAGAGAAAGGAAGTAATTTGCTCCAATTTGTGCCTGGCATTGGTGGCAGAGCCAGGAGCTCTCCTAAACACTATTCCAACACTAAATACCTGGCCATTTGTCCTGTAAAAAATGGAGTCTGTTTTTAAAAGCGTGTTTTTATGTAAAAACCCACAGTTAGCTGGGCCCTTTCAATACAGGGAAGTTAAGGTGAACTCCTGAAATATTTTTATTCTGGAAAGGCTCCCCAAGCCTTTGCTACAGGTAAAATGTTTTCATCATTGCAGAGGGAGGCCTGCCCTGAAGGAGTCACATAACCTCAAAGTGAGCTAGAAAAAGACCGAGGGAGCACACCACCATACTTACCATCCCCTTCATCCACCACCGCTCGGATGACCACAGGGAACACGCCACGATCCAAGTCAAAGTTCAGCTGAGGGAAAGAAACGAGATCAGGTTAGACAATTCACACCAGGCTTGCCTGAAGACCATGCTCGAGATAGCGTTAACATCAGAGGAACGAAGGCCCCTTCTGACAGGCCCCCAGTCCCTGGTCTCAAAAGGACCCAATAGAGCAGGAGGATTTAAAGTTCAGGCACCAACTTTCAAAGGGAGTCAACCAGAATAACTACAACATATATACATTGACATAGCACTAAACACCAGCTGTGGCTAGCAAAGCAAAAGATCTCCATTTTAATTTTATATGGTGTTTAATTCTCACTAACTCATACATCCTAAAAGTCTCCGGAGTGATTTGAGTAGGACAAGTTTCTCAAAACATATCTAGTGCCATAGTTTTGCTTGCATATGGTAGGATATACCGGTTATAGCACAGCAGTACGCCTTACGCTCCCTACACCACAAAAGAAACCCTGACTCTTGTATGAAGTTCTTGAAGACAGAGAAAAATCTGTAAGAGTTCAAGCTCACACAACACTTTAAGGAAACACCAGACTGATTTCCATCTCTTGGCATGTTATGAAATTCAGGTCCTTGACCTTTTAATTGGTGAGAGTGAAAATTTAAGATCTCACTTGAGTGCAAGGAAAACAGACTCAACTTCTTCCTTTGCCCTGCACTTCGTTAAAGCACTTCAAAAGCTCCATGTCATCTTACAAACACAAGAAAAATGCAACCTTACAAACACTGTCCTATGCCAGGAACGGAAGTGGCTCAGAGACTGGATTTCTGGTGGTTTTTGTTAATTAATGACTTGGTTTTTTTGTCTCATCTCTTGCCAAGAGAGAAGAAGATGTCAATTCACCATGGTGCTCCAGATAGTCTGTTTTCAGTTTTCCAGTGAAAACTGAGACCCAATTCGAAGTGCCACAGCACCATTCAGGTAGTGCTTCAGGGCTTCCCTCACTTTCCCACAGCCCAACATCATTTGCAGCGTGATTTTCTCCAGCCAGTCCCTCAAAAGATAAACTATCAAGATAGCCATTGGCATTGGCACAAATGGCAACCCAAAACACCCAGACTGAAGGGAAGGTGACCCTCACCGTGAGCCTTAACATAGTTGCAAATGGTTCCTCCTCAAATGAATTACAACCTAAATGTTCATCCTGAAATGAATGATAACTGTACACTAGGAGACAATATACCCTGGCAGCCACTCTGGCAGCCACCAGCCAAGTCTGCCATAGCCCATTAGCCACATGGCTGCGCCTCTGCCAAGAGCTGCAGGCACGTGCTTCAGACTGCAACAGCTCACCGACCTTCCACGGGAGGTGCAGGGGGAAGAGGGAAATGCAAGTCTGCTGCTCTTCTGGCCATAGCTGCATGCTCCTCGTGCAGGTTGCACGCCTTTGTGGCCACTCAGCTTCTGTAGCACTTTCTAGAAGTAACTCTTAGCTGTGTAACAAAGCTTTGCGTGCACACACACATCCGTTCAAATGTGCATACTTGATTCCAAACAGAAAGCATGTGTTGGAAGACCTTATGATTTGACCTAGCTAGTCTTCAAACCTGAGGGATATTGATTTTCATCCTCTGTATGACGGTTTTACATTTTATTCCTCCTTTAAACTACCAGAATCTATTCTTTTTCCAAAACAGCAGAGTAACAGAGCAAACACAAAAATCTCATTTAACCTCTCAGTACTTGTTATAGAAGAGACTCATTGAGCCACTGTTTTCCAGCTTGCATTTTTGAAACATTATGGCATGCCACAAAGGGAAAATTCAAGGACAATTGATTAAAATTGCTGAAAGAAGGTTATGGTTTTGCTTTGCTTCCTGCTCTGATTTATTACTGTATGACAACAGTTACTGTTTGTCCATTTGAAGGGAAAGTCACATCATAGAATTGTGGTTGCTTTACGATATAAACTTTTGCGTTCTCAAACAAAAGGCCTCTTTAACGGTCCATTTCACATTCATTTTTAGGGACCCGAAAACAACTGTCTCAACACAAGCCATACACTATAACTTCCAAGCAAACCAGTATATTACAAAGTAAACTTTTATAAATCTTTCCACATAACAACGCAACGTAACATTATTTTCCCTTCTGTTGGCCAGCCAAGAACTACATCATATGTGAGTATTATACTGAGCAAAAATATGAAGTAAATCTGGGTTTTTTGGACAACACCAATAACAAAGCTGGAAAGCAATCTGAAGCATGCAATTGTACACAGCTGAGTGATAACACTCTGCCAGCTGTCTCAGATGAAAGTGCTTCATTTCAATGGCCAGTTAAGAAGATTTAGCCAGATGCATTTTACTGGACTTGAGAGAACAAGGACTGATATGTACACAGAGCCAAAACGGGAGAAGAAACTCTTCCGAATCACAGTGCTTGTTCCACGTTTTGTCCACAACCAGAGCTCCCAGTAGCACCAATGAAAAAAGCAGAGACAGAGGATGCAGGAGAATCAAGCAAAGGGAACTAGAAGCTTACTTTTCTTCAGCATCTCTCCCTTTAAGCTGTCAAAGGGACATGACTTTAGTACTCAAGTTAAAACCTTGCCGGCAGGAACAAAAGTGAAAATTAAGCTTCTCAATTCTTTAAGAAGAAAGGGATCTGAGCTCCTACTTTCCAGCTCTCTCAGATGACAGAAGGGATTGAAAAGCAGCTCTTCCAGGCTTTTGTAGGCTGAACTTGTGAAATCATATATTGGCAGAGAAGCCAAGACATCAGGAGACCAGACTCTGCAGGCTCTTGGTAACTGCCACGGCATTCGTAAGGCACAGGACTGATTACAGTTATAACTGTAACTTCAAGACAATAGCTATTCAATCTTTTCAAAATACATGAAAGATTAATTTTTTCCTTTCTTTTTTTGGTTTCTTTTTTGTTTTCTTTTTTTTGGGGGGTAAAAATAGGTAGACTTATCTTTTTGGGGGTTTTTTTTGGGTTTTGGGTGTTTTTTAAAATAAGTAGAGTTATCTACCAGGTTCACATACACAATACCCTTACACAGGTTTGGGTCAGGAAATGAACACTGTATCAATGTTGACCTGGGAGAGGGGTCTACAGGAACACATATACTAGACTGACTCCCCTGCATCAGAAATCTCTTGTGGCAATTCTGCACCAGAGCAGGGGAAAGACCAAGGCCTCCATGCCCTGCGTGATGTGCAAGGGAAGCCCTTGGGCCAAAGTTCAGAGGCTCAAGAAGCAGAGAGTTACTGACTGGGTTGGAATTTTGCAAAGATACCAAAATTAATAGGACTCCACAGATCTTGCTATGCAGCAAAAGCCACAGAGCTTAATTAAAACCAAGCCCTCGTCTGTTTGCAGTTATGGGTTAAACTAAAAGGAGGAAGGCATTCCCTTATTCAGCATTAATGCAGCAGTGTGAATCTGCCCCAGAAGGGAGAGTATCCCCCCACAACACTGTACTGCTACAGTTAATAATGCACGATGTGGCCCTTAAACAGAACAGGATTCTTCGAGAGCAGTGATCTCCAAACTACTTTGACTATTCATTCCATCAGTAAAAAATTTTGAGCATGTACTCCCAATATATGTGTATTTATTATTTGTAACATATATACATGTACTACCGAAGTTCTTCCTGCACCCCAATGAATTGTCTTGCATGCACCCCACTTTGGAGACCACCGTTCTAGAGGACTAGCCAAAAAAACAAAAACAAAAACAAAAAGAACACCAAAACAGAAAGATCAAGACAGACATTCGTTCCCACAAGCTCTTTGGCTGGCAGGGAGAGGAAGACTGAGGAGTGGCAGGTTCCTCCAGGAAGAGTTCCACTGCCAATCTCCACAGTCTCCCTCCTACACCAGATGTTGGGATGCCAGCTGATCAGTGATATCCAAAGTTGCTTCTTTGGGTTTCTTCCCTGTTTGCCTGATCTACCTACCAAGTTCCCATACAGTGTTCATACCTGCTCCTCCCAGGGCCCCATTCGTCTCATACCAACAAAACATGCCATGGCAGCTGGGAGAGGGTGTCTTCCAGCCATAATTTCATGGCACTACACGGAGTCCAGTGCTTCTGGGACAACAGGGTTGTGGAAAGAAGAGGACACTGAGAAGAGACTTACCTCATCATCCTTCCAGTCTGAGAAATCAATCTTGAAGGAAGGCAGGGAGAATTGCTGGCTTACCCCTCTCTTGTAATGAACTGTCTCTGACTGCAGAGAGGGATTCTTTGTGCTGTATCTGAAGAAAGGGGGAAAAAGAAAACTTGCTGTAACAAGTGATTGCTCTCTGCTAGGCTCTCAGTCATTCACGCCTGTCCACCTTTCAAGAATCACAAGTAGCAGCTCTAAGAGGCAGAGCTGGCAGGGGCTGGCAGCCATTCAGTGGGGATACAAAAAGGGAAGGGAAAGGTCAAAGCAAGAAGGTGAGCACAGGGAGGGAAAGCAGCGCAGACAGGCAAGGTCTGACTGGATCCATACTGACCTGCCTGGAAACACTGGGTGTCAGAGGAGTACAGTGGGGTGCGGCAGCCTGGCAAAGGCTAGCTCGCCAAATCCATGGCCTAGGCAACTGCTGGCTCTCAGCCCAGCACAAAGTCTTATTTTCTGCAGGAAACCCAGGAAGAACGAGTAATGATCTAACAGTGGCAACACACAACCCAACACAGCACTGAAAGCTCTCCCATGCCTCCGTGGGACAGCTCTGCAGTTAGAAACGCTGCTTGGCTCGCCACCATCCTGGTAAGCAAGAGCCATTCCAGTTCACTCCTCTATTCCTCATGTGCTTCCGCAGAGGTGTAGCAGGGATACCAACACCACCAGAGAGATACCAACCAGTCCTCCACGCCAGCAATCTAGAGAAGAGTCACAATTCTTCCACTGTCTCAAGGCCCAGCACTGAAACGCCAGCACTGCCAGGCTGGGATGAACATCCCTGGAATAGCACCATAGCTACCATCCACCATCTTCTGCACCCAGAGCCTACCCAGCACTGTCTGCCCCAAGAGACGTTTTACTGCCCACTGACCATCACTACAGATGGTGTGATTCACAGTGAGCTTCAGTGGCAAACAGGATCAAGAACTTTTCACCTTTTTCTGGAGGGTGATTTCTGAGCTGGATGTGCATAGCCTCTCACTATGCCAATTCTGGCACAGGAGAGGAGGCAGCAAACTGCAAAGCAGGGTGGGAACATCTGAAGCTTTTTTTACCACCAAAGCCTTTGCTGCTGAGCTACCAACTGTGTGTTCAGAGCATGTTGACAAAACGGAGAGAAAGTGAGAGATACCTTGCCCAAGAGGCTTACACTGCAGAAACAATAACCTCCCCTGGCACAGTGACGAGACAGGTCTATCTCCAGCTCTACAGGAAAGACTTTAACAGCCGGTCACAGTAATGGGATGTTATCTCTTCTGCACACTAACCATCACTTCGTAAGCAGAGCTTCACACGGTGAGACTGCAAGAGCACTGGCCTCCAGCCACTGCACACTGAGCAGCTACAAGCTTGAAGCCTTGTTGACTGTTCAGACTTGATTCCCACTGTTCTTGATCAACCAGACAGCCCGGGGACAGGCTCCAGGAACAGGTGTCACATTAGCACCAGGAACTCCAGGCTGAGTTTTTCCTTAATTCAGCTTGGGATATCACATAGGATCCCCTAAAAACGAGCTCCTCAGATTTTGCTGATTCCATTTCTCAAAGAATAACACAGGCAGTACTACTGCCAGCCCTGCAAAGGAGACACCACCAGAGGAGATCGAGGCATTTGATGTGGCCGATTCAGTACAGAGCCCTAATCAAGCAGAGCAGTTAACGGAGTGTGCACAGAGGCAAAGAAAAGAGAATCCTTGCTTGAAAAACAGGATTCTGTACTTTTGAGGACATTCAGCTGTTCTGAAACACAGACACAGCTTATAAATCACCAGGTACATAAGCAAAGGTTGGAAAGCTCCAAGTTCCTTCGGCCTAACTATACTTTGTGGAGGAATGCAGCACACCAGAAGGGGATGGCAATACAATGCTTTTCCAAGGTAATACCTTCTGGTTTCTGTAAGCACAGAGCAAGAGGGCTGAGCAGCTCACTTCCAGAGGGGGTGAAGCAAAAACTGTGGGAAAAGCCCAAGGTGCTGAGTCAACCAAGAACTGCAGAACTGAGCATCACACCAGAGATGTGAAGACTGGGCTAGAGGATGGCAGAGGTGATTAGAGGGGACATGCCTGAACCTTAAAACTCGGCTTTAAGCAATGCTGTGGAAACTTTACACTGAAGAGCTAAAGCTCTGGCAGATACCTGCTGCCAGAGTGCAAGAACCCACAGAGACGGTGGGCTGCCCCCCAGGGCTCAGGCCAGCCACCACTATAACACAGAGCCTTAGAGCACGATGATTAGGATGCATTTTGCAGTTGAAGGTCTAAGAACCTGGATACCAGAAGGTAATGAGTATTTATTAATTCCTCTCAAACCCAAGGAAGAAAAACCAGGCTCCCCACTGGCATGAACTGGTGCCTTTCTCTGGAAAGCTAGTGTAGTTCCTGCACCCTCTGAGGATCCAGAAGGCTTATCAAGTGTCACAAGATCCACGTTAAATTTTGGAAGGCTGTGACAAAGGCTAGGTTCACCACGTGCACCTCCGCTCTTCCTGCCATAGCAGGTGCATTATGTTATTTATGACAATACCTTACCCTCAAAGACCATTCTGTACTGCACTGAAACTGTGCTGCTTTACCAGAAGGTCTCACTCCATCCTTTGCATTTAAAGCATGGTGTGGGAGAGATTAGAATGACAGGTCTTTTATGTGTGAATTACAGAGCGAGCAATTGAGTGAAGTTTTATTTACTGAGTTGTCAAGCACAATGAATAGAACAAGTCTGTATCTAGCTCCTTTTGTGGCGCTCTCAAAGCTTCCCAGCTCTGCACAGAGGCACAATTCTCCCTCTACAGCTGGGAAAGCAGTGGATGGAAGAGTGACTTACCTAAGGTGACAGCAAGTCAGGAACCTACTGGAAATAAAGTGCAGAGGAGAGAGTGGAGGTCAGAGACTGCCTGGATGACATGCACCACAGCAACACTGGGAAAGGGGTGTAAACATGCTGATGAGTGCCAGGAAGGCCAGAGGACCTGCACTTACAGCACCAGAAGCCCAAACCAGTCTACCACAGGAAAACAAGTAATGCTGTTCCAAGAAGGATAGGGTAGAACAATGTTCACATAGACTTGCTGCTCTCACCGCCCCTGAGAAAAGAAATAAACCAGGTATATAGATTTTCTGAGCTAAATAGTGTGACAAAAATATCAAGGAGGCTTCCCCAAGTGAACCAAGTGAGCTTTATGCCTCATACTGTGTGACTGCCTAGCCCCCATTGCCAAAATGCATGTCAGACTTGGTTCTGAACACCCAGACAACGCTGGAGACCTCCAGTCAGCAGCCAGTGCCGAGGCTGCTGAGCACCAGCAGGCCAAGATCCTGGTGAATTCCCTGGAAGTGCTGGTGATCCCAGATTGTCACAGAGACCGATCATCTTTCTAAAGTGATGCACAGGATCCACTGCACAAGTGCACACTCCTCGTGCTGCACAGGAGGATAACTTGGCAAGCTGTTACAAAGCAAGTATCCTGCATACTAGTGTCTAAGTGGTCTCTACCCATCCCCACCCAGCCCTTTTGGTTGGCATCCGCTGTATTCATAAGTCTTCTATTCCTTGCCTATGCTGCTGTGGGCTTACAGCAAACAACAGTGGAGAAGCTCTGTAGAGCTGTGGAAATGTGTTACAGAAAAAGAGAGCACATATTAAGAATAAAGGACAGCAGAGAAGCAACACGCTGCCTCTCCCTGCATAAAGCCTGTGATGTGAATGTTTGGGCTGCTATTTCTCAGAGTGCACTGGGCCAGGTCTCCATCCAGATGGGAGGTCTAACAAAACCACCTTGCAGTCACTGGCAGCTCAGGACTATGGAGAAGTGCAGTCTGTCCTGTTAGGTCAAGACCAAACAGAAATCCCTAGTCACTTTTTTTTTTTAAACCTGTTTGTTTGCTCAGGTACCCCTGACAGCATGAGAATCACCAGGAACACGAAGTACCATACTGCTGACTGCAGCAGCAGCCCCCAGCTTTGTCCTCAGGATTCATGCAGCCCATCTCCTCCTGTAAGCTCTTTGACACACCTTTACTCCCACAAAGCAAAGCTTACACTCCGCACTGACTCCTTCCTCCTCCATGTCAAACCCTTCCACCCCCCAAAACCAGCTGTGTATCAGAGAAGTGGCAGAGGAGAAGCCCTGTGACTACATCACAGTGATTTTTGAGAGAACAGGAAACAAACTAAAATTATTCCCCAGTCTCACTCCTGCACCATGAGCTGAGAAGCACTCGCTGCCTGCATGGAAAAACTCAGCTTGTGGCTCACACATGCTTCTCCCTGTACACAGACCAGACTTGCTACCGAGCACCTGTAGACCTTAAGTAGCTTCCAAGCCACCAGTGGCATGCTAGTGTTTGGGAACCTCTGGCTAAGCAGAGTTAAACTTCTGTTGCTACATGCTCATTGGAGACACAACACAAATGTGTGGGGGTGTTTCCCCCTCTAGCTCATCCCTCATCAGCACCTGGGGAAGTGCTCAGCAGGGTGCCAGTCCCAACTTGTGCAGTCTTCTTCACTGCTGTGTTCCTCACGCTCAGCTCCGCCTGGCACTGGGGCTGCCTCCGACAGTCAAAAGGCGTTCGTTCCTGTTACCACAAGCATGCTGGGACCCCTGACCAAGAAGCACCAAGCAAGGATCCTAGCCAGCTTGCCTCAGAGTTACACAGAGCACTGTCCAGACCCCATTCCTCAGAGGAAAGCAGGATGCACGCAGCAATGCTGCCCCAAGGTACCATTTTTGACTAGTAACAGCTGAGAGACAGTCTGCGCTTCGAAGAGCCTGTGGACAAAATAAGAGTCCTCTTTCTTTAGTAACAGCTATGCACATTGCATGGCAATTTGCAGCGAACTGAGGACAAGGCAAAGTTACTGAAAGCAGAGTTACACAAGAGCTTTAGAGGGTACCCAGGAACCAATTCTTCCGCTGCTGCAGGCTGTGACGGCCTGGCAGGCTCCATGTCCTCTTACAGGTGATGAGGGAGGAGCCAGTCATGTTCTGCTGGTGTTCAAAGGAGCCAGAAGTTGATGTGGAGCAAGCACACTGGCCCCCCTCTCTCTCCCACCCACACACTCCCCTTTCATTTTGGGCCAGGATCTCACAGGTCAACTTTTGGGGAAGAGGGAAGTTGGACAAGTGTCTCAACTCCAACTGATTTTCACTGATACAAGAAACACTACCAAAATATAAGAAGGCCATAGCCCTGGGTCTCAGTCAGAGTTAGGCAAGATCCAGCCCAGAGAGGCTCCCACACAGACTTTGGAGGTTAACTGGGTGCTAAGTTGGTGCATTGCAGTCCCTGCCAGTCTTCTCCTCCCCTCCTGCCTCCTCCCAGGACTGAGTTTCCACTCCAGGCCAGGAGGAAACAAACACCTTACCATGCAGCTGAAACCCTGCTGCCCATATCCCGCTCCAGCACCTGCAGAGGTCTGCCTTCAGCTGCTGAGCTCACTGGTGAGAGCACCGCGCTCACGACTCCAACCAGGCTTCAAAGCTGGCGGCTTACACAACAGCTACACAGAGAGGCACAAAAAAAAGCCAGAACTCTTATTAAAGACAGAGGGTTTGTCTGCTCGGTGAAATCTATAGAATTTATCTCTCCAGCCTGTGAACTTTGCACACTAGAGTTCCCTTGGGGACTGGTGTCTGCCTGGATCAAAGCAGGCTTTGGCTTTACAGCTTGCGCCTAGCAAAAAACAGCACTCGTCTCTGATTTCTTCACACAGAAGAAATCTCTCCACACGAAGAATTCATATTAATCACCACAGTCCACAGCCAAAAGCAGCAAGAGTACCTTTCAAAGGCCCTGAATAGACAGAGGCTATTAAATAACCAAAGGAATATGAGTGCATCTGTCTCTCCTACGCAAGCTTTAGTGAAAACAGCCATGCGCTGAGCTACCCATTTCAGTTGGATTTCATTTTGTGAACCAACTATTCAAACTTCCACGTGCAGCCAGAATATATAATCATTGCAGCATCATGTCCACCATCAGCTTAAAAGACTGAAGTAGGATGTTTGCAATGAGTGTAGCAGGCATTGCAAAACAAACAAGGAAATGAGATTTCTAAAAAAAAAAAAAAATCCAATACACCCATTTGTGCATCAGCAACACAAACAGCACAGCCCTGAAAAAGGGCAAGGATTGCAGAGCTAGATTGACCTATTTTCATTGTGTTTTCTCTTGATAGTGAGAAAACAGAGTTTGGCACCATTACTAGGATACGGAAGAGAACCTTTTCTGTCCAAAGAGGAAGATATTTTTCATAAGAATGGGCTGCAAAACTCAAACCTCTCACGTCTTATTTATCATCAGCTCCTGATCTGCCTGGATTGCTCATGTCTTTAGAGCTGGCTTTTTTAAGTGCTTCCAGCTATAGGGCTGGTTTGACTTCTTCCCCTGAGGAAACAACTGCTGCTGTCATGTTTTAACTACACAATCCTTCCTGCTAGTCAGCAGGACACCTACAGCTGGAAAAGTCCTATGGGCCCTCCCAGAAACAGACTAATAGTGTGCACATCAAGGCTTTTGCCAGAAAAGGAAAGGATGCATTCGTAGAGCACACACAGAAAGAGAATACGAACATCTCTGCAGCCTGCTCCGAAAAACATACCTGTCTCCTAAACCAAAGACTTCTAAGGGTACAAACACATGAACCAGTTACTGCAGGAGAAGGCAGGCTACGAACTGGGAGTCCTTCAACTATTCTCTAGGAGCTGTCGAGGAGTACTGCCAGCCCTGCAAATGCAATGCAAATGCAACCTCTCATTTATCTGGAGGGAAATTACAAGCTTATGGGCAATCACTAGCAAGCAGCTGACGTACAGCTCTCACACCTGTATGTTTGTGCCTCCTATATGCTAAGACAGAGATTCTCATGCCACTTAGATAGGGCCCATCTTGGTCACCCTTCACCTTTCAGCCGAGATGGCCGAACCCTTCCTTGCTGCACGTGGCGATTGCCTCTACTGCAAGCACGGAGCTGCCTCTCTGGCTGGCTAGTCTTAAAACCCAGTTAGCATCACGGATTCTGACAGCAAATTTCTCTTTCTTTGCAGGACATTTTTGAAGCTGACGGGTACTGCTGTGCCTCACTAAGCAACACAAGGCTTGTCCTCACAGGTGAGCAGTCAAGCTGTTGTGATGGTTTCCCCAACTGGGGTATTTCCTGCTTTCTGTGCAGCTCCCAGGAAACTCGAGCCAAAGGAAAGGACAAACTGAGCAATATCACTCTCTCCAAGCCAGCCAGATCACAGACCAACTCCCCAAGAGCACACTCACCACTAACCAAAGATGAGAGCAGATCCTTGGGGAAGACACTGTGCTAAAGCTCACTGGGGGGACTGCCACAGGAAACAGAAGCACAGCAGAACAGTTTGCCGATTTCCAAAACCGAAGAAAACAGACACAACCAGAAAAAGAAATAAAACTGAGGATATCGGGG
Organism: Balaeniceps rex; assembly: GCA_013401315.1. Taxonomy (NCBI): domain Eukaryota; kingdom Metazoa; phylum Chordata; class Aves; order Pelecaniformes; family Balaenicipitidae; genus Balaeniceps; species Balaeniceps rex. Next base: position 34,669 of record VYZW01033157.1, read on the forward strand.
GTCTTGAGCTGTTCAGAGGCAGGTCACCTCTAATTCCATGCCATTAAAGAGACTCTGGATATAGGCAGATATGGTCTCTGTTACCCTTGGGGTAATGCACCAGCTGGTCCTCTGAGAACTAATGTGTTTTAGTCTAAAGAGTCTTTAGGCTCACCACAAAGTAACCGGGCAAAAGATACTCAGAAGTGAGAGCAGCAGTCCCCTCTAGATTTAAACTAATTCCCTTTTCATCCAAGAGGCTTCTACAGATACCTGCACTAGCACCAGAAAGCGCTGGGTACCTTCCCCTGGGCATGGGGCTGCAGAGGCGAAGGCACCGCTACAATCACCAACAGCCACACATTCGCCTTCTCCAGGCTTTACTGGTCAACTGCGGTGACGATACAGCTCCCCATGAAACTCAGAGTTCAACAGCTCAGGACAAGAGGCAGGCAGCAGTTGGGAGCTACATGTTCCCAAGATCTTGGCTGGGAAACGGTATAGCTGAGCATATCTCCCAGCTTGATTACCTGGGAAAGTCTGCTGAATGCTCCTTTGAGACAGGTTAGGACAGGCAGCTCATACTGATAAAGCCACCAGCTTTTAAATGGAGCACAAACAACTCCAGGAGGAAGTTTCCCAGCCTGCAGAGGGAAAGGCTTCACTTTGGTCATGGAGACCAGCTAATCCTGAAGGCAGGCCCATGACACACAGAGCGTTGTGGCTCTCAGAGGCTCTACAACAAGCAATGCCTCTTGTTCAGGGAGAGCCACCTTCCCTCCCCTCCCCTCCCCTCCCTCCTCTCACCCCAAATTGTATGAACAGAACAACACTCCTAGCAGGAGTTTCTCATGAGCAGGAGCGCTGATACTATCAGGATCAGTGGTTGTTTCAGCAGAGAAGCAAGAATAACTTGTTTAGTGCTTGTAAGCAGCCATGCTGTAGGCTGGGGACTAGGAGAAAATTTCTGCTTTTGACAAGGGTCCAGAAAGTTTCTCCCATTTTAGGATTTAGCATCAATTTAGGTGAGTGGAAAAAAAACGTGTTTTGTTTTAAAAAAAGAGCATCTTCTTCCCAATCAAGTGCTGGACACAGCAACAGAAAAAGTTTTGAATTTATACACAGTGTGGCTTTTGCACATGCTTGTTACTTGAATGTAGCTGTTAGCACCAAAAGAAATTGAGAAAAAGGAAAAACTACCAGCCCAGGCAGGGGAAAGCTGCATTCCTATTAGTGCACTAAAAATGCACTCACTCCACTTAGAGCTCTAAGAATGCAGCCCAGATTTTTTTTTTTCCACTAGAATTTGAAAAGAATAAATCAAAGTAATTATAGCACTGCCCTTTCAGAATTGCTTTGCAAAGCTGAAATCAGAGCTTCAAAAGGTTTTTACTAGCAGCCAGCAAACCCAGAGAAGCAGAGATGCCTACTTCGGGCAGCTGCACTAGCCCCAAGACATGCTTCATGAGCCACTTCCACATGGAAAAATAGCCTGGGTTGAATTAAAGCAGCTTATAAAGTCTATATTTGTATCTCACTTCCCCCAGCCCTTATTACCTACACATCTGCATGAAATCAGGATCATGCCTTCCAAAAGGTTCCCTGGCTTCTGGTGCAGCCCCCCACACCCCACACTGATATAACATTTATTGTCCAAGAACTCCAGAGCAGAGACAGACAGTTCATCACTCCTATACCACGGGGAAATTAAAGTATGATTTATTAAATAAAAGGCCAGCAGTGGAAGCAAGAGCTGAATCTGAGTGCTTTGACTTTTGACGTAAAGGTTTAGTGCACTGGGGACTGCTGCCACCCTAGCAGGGCAGCACAGTATAGTCAGCTACATTTTGTTAGCAAGATAATGACTGCTGACTACTGATCCTGGTTTCGTGCAGAGGCAGGTAGGGCTCATGAACAAAGGCTTCTCCTCCGCCATCTGAACAGAGATCCATCTCTCAGTGAACCATGGACAGGGTGGATTTCTTTGAAGTTGACAGTTGTGTTAACTTTCAGAAACTCTACCTAGGAATTGTTCAAATTAAATTTAAAAAGCAATTAGGTAGTTCATGTTTGCTGCAGAAGCTTTAAAGAACAGACAGCAGCACTGGTGACAGTCACTGGCTTAGTGCATGGTACTAAATTTCAGTAAAACATGTCCTTAAGTGAACCAGAAACTGTTTTCCTCCTCCAATCAACAGACAGTTCTGAGAGGAGAGCTACTAGTTACAGAAGACTGAAAACATACTCTGTCCAGAAACAGTTAGTTATATTCGGTAACTATAATACTTCCATTAAGCAATTATTATTCAAGGCACAACTCGACAAGACAGTCTCTTAAGAGTCCAACATAGAGCAGTTTAACCAACAAGAATGCTATACTGCTGGTCTCAGGTGATTTAGTTGCACTTCCATCCCAACACTGCTTGGTTCAAGACACAGGTTAAAAACATGTATCTTTTCTTTTTAGAATAACTTACTTTTTTTGCCATTTTGACATAACAAAATGCAAAACTAGGAGTCTGAAAAAAACCACATTTTAAGCTATATGCATACTCTTCACAGACTTAAGCTCTTTGTAAGATGTAGCAGAAATTTTGATATGAAGCTTACACTGAGTTGTAAATGCAGATGTTTCATTGTTACTGACCAGTGACAAAAAAAATTCTCCTTCGACGTAAACCAACAAGTGAATATGCAAAACAAGATTAAAATCAAGATTTAAAACAAGACTTGCTGATTTAATCCATAGCTGAAGTCTGGCAATGTAACTACATCCACCCTGGCCATAGAGGCCCTCAGTTCTCCCCATTGGCCCATAGAGTTTCCTCCTTAGGTCAAAAACCAAGGAACACTGCAGGGCAGCACAAGGGACACTGGCCACCTCTCAATGTTGTACCTGTATTAGGAAAAGAGGACTTCAATCTCCAAGGCTGCCATTCCAACACCTTCACTAGCACTAAATTCACAGGAAACCTAAGGACCTAAGAGACAGAATACGGAAACTTTATGAGGATTTCTAAGGCATCCTGCTGCATTCAGCTCTGCTCAGGAAAAACTGGATCTAAGTAGAAAGCGTTTACAGAGTTTGTCGAGAGATATTTTTCAAGCACTTAAAAGGAGCTAATTTGTTACCTCCCCAAAATAAAGGCAGCCATAGGCTTCAACAGAAGAAAAGGGACCTAAACAAAAATTCCAGATCAGGATATCCTCCAGTTCGGAGGAATGCACATCTGGAAGGGAGCACTGAGCTTGCCTCATTTCTAAAAATACACTATTCATTGCTCATTAGTGGGATGTTTATACCTTGCATAAAACACATAAGCCATTTTATGGTTTGTCTTACATATTTCTCCCTGCTGAAACCTCTGCAGATCCCTTCAATAAAATGTAAGTTTACCCCCAAATCCAGAGCACCACTGCAGAAGCCGTCAGCACTACATGCACAGAGCTGCTGATCAGCCAAAAGCCTCTACTAGAAGAAGCCAAGAGCTTCTGCAGCCTAAATCTTCTTTTACTCATAGAACAAAAAGAATTTTTTGTCCCATGGCCATCGGAAGCCTGCCATAACATACCAGCGGCTCACGTGTACCCAATTCACATCAGGGAGAGCACGTTTTAGCCAGTTTAGCTCTTGATACAGAGAGGAAATTTTTCATAGTCTTATGGGATACAGTGTTGATTGGAATGGTTTAAACATGCCGATTTAGATAAAAAGGTTTTGAAATCTGTAGGGATGCACTACCAGGATATGAGAAAGACTCCACGGATGACTTTTTGACCATTCTTTCTACAGCTAGCCAAAGGCTAATACGTGTACCTGGCAGAAAACACACGGATAGGGTTTCAGGCAGTAAATCCTCATAGCCATCTCACAACAGCCTGTGTTGAAGTGGTCATTTATCCCAAAAGGGGCTTTGGGTGGGTCTCAATTCCACAGACTGGCTATGTAAATGTCAGACTGAACTTTACTTTGGTGGCCCAGATGCTCCCGTCACAGGGAACACAGAAATCCAGTGAGTTAGGCGATCTGGAAGAAAACAGGTAGTATTTGAAGGGAAAGGTGGTTGGTTTTTTTAATTTCACAGGACATCTTGCTGACAAAGCATACAGCTGTGAGTTCCTCTCCTTTGTTGCACACAGAATGGTTTCCCCACACCCAAAAAACAAACCAAAAAGCGAACAAGAGAGGATATTGGCTATGTGGGGGAGGGAAGTGAAAGTAATAGTCAAAGCTATCAGAATATATAAAACAAAACAGAAAAGAAGAGATTTCCCTCTCCACCATCTGTGGCAGCACTGCCTGTGGGGGTGATTAACGAGAGATGTTTGACAGGCTCATCACCCGAGAGCTCCTGTGCCCCTCCACGTGCCCACAAGCCCAGGACTTACACTGCCATGCCACCAACAAACTCTTCTGTAGCCTGGCAGTAGATTGTGATGGCAACACGGGCATCCGCATCAAATGTGAACTCCAGGCTGTACAGGACTTTCTGCTTCCCATTCTCCTCAGTAGGACTGTCAACATCATCTTTATACCTGAAAGACAATGCCAGAGGATTAGAATGTGTATTTATGAGATATCATCAAGATCACTCTGGAAATCAGGACAAGAGTACTCCAATCTAGGTGTTCTGGGCAGTCAAGGCACCATGGGCTTCCAGCTGGGGCTTCCCAGGAGACTTCCATTCTTTCATCTGAGGAAGGTTCTTCCAAGATTTGACTGAACTTATTAAAATGAATTATCTAATGACAGTGTTGAGGGATCTCACCCAGCCTTACAGTGCCACGACACAGAATGAGACAAGAAAGTGAACTCTTGAATGTCAAACCCCTAGGAGAAGAAATATCCTCCCTCCTTTTAAATCTTCACATTATGCTCAGTATTTGGGCTAAAGAAATGCTGCACAGGCCTGCAAAGTCTAAAGCCTAATTCTTTTAACTCTGCAAGTGAAATGGTGCATGACAGGCAAAAAACAAGGTTTCTGTAACACAAAACTCCTGAAGATCAACAAAAAGTACCTCCAGTATCACACAGAAGATAAAATTCAGATCAGAAAGCATCCAAATATAGGAACTTCAAATACCTTTAAATGTACAAATCACTAACTAAACCTTTGATTCTGCTAATGACTGAAGCTTGCACACATTTATTGCAGAACAAAAATTAACACATTCAACTGCATAACAGGCACATGACAACCAGTACAAGAATGAGTTTAGAAGTTATTTCAGTTAACATAAAGGTGAGTCATAACTTGGCTATGGGCTACTGTACAGCTGGATCCCACTGTGTGATCACCACTGCCCAGTACTACTCCTTCTCCCTACTGCTGGCAAAGGCAGGTAACAAATCTGGTGAAGAAGGTGGTATGAAGCAAGCTCCAGGGAAGCAAACTATGGCCATGGACAAGCAGCGAGTTATGGCGTGCCAGGAGCGGCCAGGGAGACCAGCAGATCCTGGAACAAGCAGCCAACACAACACACCATGAGAAGATCTCCCCTGCCTTGAAGAGCAAAGTGACAGACAGAATGGACATGATTCACTGGCAGGGCAGAAGCAGATTCTCATATGTAAATTCAAATCCCACTGTAATCCTATGACCGTAGGTACCACCGTTAGTTCACGCACCACGTAGGAACGGTGAATGCATCAGGTTGCCTTTGAGAGGTGTACAACACTACTTGATTTGCCGCCCAGCTCCAGCCTCACTTGTCTATCGGTATTACCTTAATTGCCACGATGCCTGGGTCAAAGCCAAGCAGCTAAACTATTCAGGAAAAGCTTGGCACCACCTCTGACTTCACAGTATCAGTTGGCCTCTCCCTTCATTAAACAGCCTCGATGAATGTTCTGCACTGTTGAAAATACTCAGAAATGGGCTAGGCATACCTCCATAATTCAATCTAAAAATTGTCAAAGGAATCCTTATTTACCAAGTTCACCGAGATGTAATAACTGCTGCCTAATTAAGAGGGTTCCAGCATGAATTTTACTTAACACCACACTGAACAAGAATGAAACGTTCAGCTTCAGCAATTTAATACAGAAGGTGCAAAATAGAATTTAAGAGCAGTATAATCAAATACCTAACACGCATACTTGTACTAATGTAACCCTAGTGAATCACTATAGCATACACTTGCATTCCTGTCTGAAGGACCTGGAGAGCTCCAAACAAGACTTTTGTCAGAGGTTCACCTAGGTCAGAAGAGCAAATCAAGCTACAATAGACCCAACGTGCTAGCATAAGAAAGACAAATCCCAAGAACTGAGAGTCTGAACATCTGCAGCAGCTTGGATACAACGTACAGTATAGAGCAAGATGGTGTTTTCACACAAGCTAGTTGCATTCAAAGAATAAAATCATGGCACTTGAAGGCTGTAAACAAGAAACACTCTAGCCAGCAGGACAGGTTTGCCTGGAAAACATCACCATTTTGTGCTGGACTGACCCAAGAACACAGATGGCAACAATCCACTCACAAGTGTTGTGTGTGTCCAAGAAAGCAGTGACACAAGCTTCTGCAAATCATCTCTTGCTGTGCTGCCCTCCGTTGATCCAAGGTTGGCAGTGAAGGATCCAGGCTACGATACACTTGCCACTTCTTCCAGAAGAAGTAGGGTGGGAG
>VYZW01033158.1:4318-38952 GCA_013401315.1 Balaeniceps rex
TAAAGTTACTTCTAACAAATCAGATACTGCATTTGAGACTAATACAAAAGCAGGGATCATATATAAAACCCTCACACATTTTTCAAGGTTATACTTATTTCTATGCCCAAATTTGATCTAGAAAGCAAAACTTTGGCTTTAAATAACTGTTTGGGTTTGGGTTTTGGTTTTTTTTCAGAATTCTGAGAAAAAAAAACCACTGATTTTTTTGTTTTTTCAGACTGAGGGATATGCCACAGCTATCTCAGCTTGTGTGCTGTGGCTTGGGTAGAAAATGCACATGGCTTGCATTGTGTGGAACGTACTCTGATGTGCTTTGTGGATTAATAGGATTCTTCTGCTCCTACAACAATACAAAATTCTGTTTTCTGGTAGAAATAGTATCTGTTCTCAATGATCTTTGTTCTCAGATATCACAGTAATGGGCATCAAATAAGTACCAGAGAAGAATACTGGTTAGTGCAAATGAGCAACAAATGTAAGGCTTGATGTGAGACCACAGAAGTCCATTTAATTGACCTAGCAGGCTTCAGACTAGACTCTGATGTAAAAGGCTATGTTGCACCAACCAATCTTCACCAATTCTCTGGCTTTCAGAGAGTTATTTGGAACAAATTACACTAGACATACACTATCCCAAACCATTTCCGAGGTCGGTTTTTCCCTGTTCANTGACAGAAATCCTACAATTTCTCTAGGTACATTCTGAACCAAAATGGGGAGGGTGGTGCCCACAGAAATGGTGTACGGTTCTCTACTATCTTTTCCTGTCAAGAAAATCAAAATGACTGCCTCCCTAATTTTGTAAATTACTATCTTTAAAAGATACGGCATCCTTATTCCATCTTTGAATGCCTCATCTTAGTGGTTTTTCCTACCTATTCTAGCACTGAAGAGCGAGTTTCCAGTTCAGGTGTAAACATTTCTGAAATCTGTTTTAGGCAAGTGAAGAGAAATATACACCGTAATTACAGGGAAAATAATTACTCTCATCTGTTGGTATTCACATTCCAGCTTTACTTTTTGTTAGTTGGTTCGTTTTCCCCTCTGTATTATTATGCTGTCTTTTTCCTGGGAGTAAAATTTAGCCTAGGGCTTATAGGTTCACTAGATAACAATTCTATCCTAACCTAGTTATGACAGATTTAATATTAATGGGACTAAGAGGAAAATCAGTTTCCTGACAAATGATGATAAAGTGAAATCTTTAAGCAATAATAAAAATCAACATGCCATATCACGTCACCAGTCATTCAAAAGTGACAAGCAGAAACAATCTGCTGAGACAACATCCAACCACAAGCATAATCACATTTATGATTTAATTCCCATTTAACATCAATCACATCAAATTAATAACCACTCTCAAAGAAAATTAAATCCTAAGTGTATTTTTCCTTTAAAGTGTTATGATCAGAGAAGAAAGTCCTAATTAAATCTTAAACCAACTACATCTTTTATACATGTGACACCTGTAACTTGGCCAGCATTGTGAATTGGCCCCATGTGGATTTTCATCATAAAAGAAACTGACAATCCCTTCTAGCAGCTGCCATAAGTTTGATTAACATGTAACGTATCCTTTTGTGAAAGTTCTTGTTGTAAAGATTTTCCATTACTTTAATGACTGTGCAGCCATTTTGTTTTAGGAAAATACCATGCTATGCTGATTAGTGTTCAGCATGCAACTTGGAGACAAAGCTGCGAGCCAATGTTTATTCTGCTCTTCCTATGTTAGAGTGTTTGTCAACAAAAGATATCCTGCTCATACCTTATTTCATTCTCCCAAACTGCTTATTCAAATGGGAAGGGCACTATAAGAATAATTTCTTTCAGTTACTTGGAGAATTTCACATGACTCTGTGTATCCTGAATCAGGGGTGGCCAGCTGGTGGCTTTTAAACTTCAGGAAACTCCCAAGCACTTACATGGCTGAGAGTGGCATTGTAATGGAGCTGCACATCTTCATGTGCATGTAAAAGTGAGCCTGGACACCTTAGGACATAATTTCATGCCCAAACTATCCTTCACTGGAGCAGCAGACTCTTCTGGGAGCATCCATGTAGACTACTGCTAGGATTCTGTCTTTTCCTAGGTATTTGGTATGTCTCATGTTTCTCAGCTAACTGAGGATTTGGTTATGCGACGGAACAACTTGCCATCACTGTTCCAGATGATTGTGCCTTATTGAGACAGGAAACATTAATGTAAATATACTGTAATTGAAAGTATAGAAGTTTTGGAAAAATAGAGAAATATGTATTACTTCAGTACTGAATATACTCTTGGTCTTCATGTCAGCCCTTGTTATTTGTATTTCAAACAACGTTCAAACAATTTAAAAAATACTAATGTAAAACTCAGGCTGGTGCTCTTGTACCTCCTATATGCCACAACAAAATAGCTCTTTTCCTTATTTATAGATTAAATTGCAGATACAGGAGATCTGCTCCCCTGTGTTAATTCTTTCCTTCCCATTCACGAAAGCAGCCACTTGGAGAAAGAATGTATTTGGCGGAGAATGAATTAAGTGCAATAGATAACCATGTACTTTTTTGTATTCCTTTTATAAGGTTCAGCAAGGGAATATAGTTTGTTTCAGGGTCACAGATTCTGACCTAGGTCAAGCAAAAGTCAATCATGATAAACCACATAATATACAACATATCCTTAAAACTACTCTTTATAAATCACAATCCTATGATGACATCCAATTTCTTCCTGCCTCTTTAAGCTGTAACATGTTTTAGGGTCTTATAACATGCAAGTCTGTTATTAAAGATTCTGCTGAATTATTCAGGGCTAAATCAAGATGTGAAGACACCTTTTTTGAGACAGAAAATTGGCAAACACTCTCTACTATGCCTTACAGCAAGAAAAACAATCTTGCTGCAGCTGTTGTGTTTATCATAAAATTGATGCTATAAAAATGTTACCTGAATACAAATGAAATTATTTTTATTTAAACCTCCCATATTGAGGGGCACATTTCCTCACATGATTATGAGATCTCCAAGGCCTGCTGTGGATATCTGGCATAAAGTGGTTAATTTATTCTCACTTAAAAGTTTCCTGAAATGTCAAGCCCAGATTTCAATGCACTTTGTCACTGAAGGTCAGATTGTGAGCCCCTTCATTACACCACTGAGCAGCTATTCACATGTGTAGTTCCACTGTCTTCTCAGGAATTTGAGGTGAACAGCTGCATACCAAGGTAAGTCACAATCTATCCCTTACTAACTTCATAGCAGCTAGTCACAGAGTGAAAACTCCTCAGCACAAATAAGAGTTTCACAGTCTGGTCATAAACACAGTTGTATAAGATATTTTTCATTTGAACTAATGGCTAATAATTTGAAATAATAAGATGTTCCTATGCGTATCTGGAATTAAAAAATACAACTTCCTATGAAAGGATAATTTCTTATTGGGCAGAAAAGATGTTTTTTCACTCCGTGTTTCTTCACAGGAGAACTAATTGTCCCTGTTTTCCCATGTCTCGGATAAGTGCAATGGTTTTCTTAGAAAAATTCAGGACCACAAGTGTGAAAAACAGCTTTAGCACAATATCCACAAATACATCCAAGACAACCGTATTTACACATATATCTCAAGCAATTCCAAAAGGCATTTCACCATCGCACTCCTATTTTTCTACTTGATTGCCATTTAATTCAGTTAGGTTTCTCAAATACTTTTGAGGACCTGTATCTGAGTACTTAAAGATATGATTCTAAATAGCAACCACATAGACTAAAGTCTTCCGTTTAACTTTCAGAAGCTTGCTGCCCACAAGCCTCCACCCAATTCATAGAATAAGCATACCTCTGCAATACCACTTGGGATGCTCCAGTCATTTCACTTAGGCAAGATGGCACCTACATCATGTCAGTATCAGTGTTATTTGAACCTGTGACTTCCAGATGAAACCCTTTATGCTTTTTTACTAGTGTCCTATGCCCTGCAGCTCTGCCATGATGCATTTGTGTATAAATATATATATATGTATGTGCACAGACACACAAATCAAAACAGAATTAGGGAAGACTGGTGGAGATCCTGATCCATGGGTTTTAAATCATCACAAGCATAGAGAAATAGATACTACTGGAACCATGTAAGTACAGAATTGCTAGCTCAGAGGAGAAACTTCTCAGGTCTCTCAAGTGAAATGTATTCTGCATTCACAGCTCAGGGTGAACAACCCTACTCTGGGTCCAGTGCAGCATATTAATTTGTTTTGACAGTAGCTTTGTTACAGTAAGGCAATAAGCTTTGCACCTTGCAAATTATTTTATCAGTCTTTACTCTATACAACCATGTTGTCTAAATAGTTGTAACTAAATTTGAATAAAATGCATATGAGTAATCATGCAAATATGGATGATCAATTTGCATGCTACAGGTTGTGTAACGGCCCGTACTACAAAGCTCAGATTAATGAATCTCCTTGTTGTACCCTTCCATTTTTTGATTACCGTTTTCCTCTTCTTTATTAACTAAAGCTCATTTATTATTGAGCACAGCTTGTCCAGCCTGAGTACTAGCTGGCAGCAAAGGAGTGTTAACCAGAGACTCAGAAGGGGTGGATCGACACTTCCTCCCAGAGTTAAATGCAGGAAACCAGTCACATAAGCAGGAGGTTTGAGAGTATTAGCAGTGGTTTTAGGGGAAATTAATCTTGTTTCAAAGAGTAAATCTACATGGCACAAGCTGAATCAAAATAAAGCACTGTACTACTGGTGCAAGCTGGACGACTTGTACTACCAGAGTGACTTGCTCAGGGCTGTCTTGAGTTTCACACAAATATATGCTTTAAACCACACATACCTAAATAATCTACCAGCTTTCTTGTCAGATCCATTCTTCTTTTATTCTTTTCCTAAACACCAATGGTCTAATCTGAGATGCACACAGATTTGCCACGTTCTGTTTTATCAAAAATATGCTTAATCTGACAATATGTATAAAACGTACCCAAAGTGTGGGACCTCTTTCAGCTTGCTGTTCCTCTTGGTTAGTCAAGAACATACTTTATAACACACTCTTTTCACTTATTTTCTTTCAGATGACTAAAGTGGTTTTGTTCATGTCTTGCTTTAGAAGTTAAAGCTCATTACAAGATTACTTTCATCAGAGATCAGAACTGTACAGATCACCTCATCAGATTTAAATTAATGTTGCATAGGCAGACATTTACAAATTTTCAAAAATTACCCAATGAAGGGTAACTTAATGGGTAAAGTTAATAACTCCTCTGCAAGGCAGCTTTCACTACACGTCTCTCTGCTCGCTATACACAAAAGCCTTTTTGGGGTCACCTGCATTCTGAGAACTGCTGTTAAAGGTTTATATTTCAGTCCTGCAGGACTTCTGCCTCTGGCCATTTTTTTTACCAAGTAAAACCTAACTTGGAGGCTGTTATCTGCACCCTGGCCTGTTGCATCTTGCTCCTACTTTTTTCCGTTTAGTAGGGTGTCACTGATACTTGCCACATGCTCTGGTCTTATGTGGGTAGTCAGTATGTTAGCCATGTCTTTAACAAGCATTTGACAAAGTAGTAGAGCAGATTTTTGAATGAGTATGTGGTTGTTAGGTGCTCAGCCCGTATCGACTGTTAGCAATTTCCCTTCTAAAACTAAGCTTAAAAAAAGGCATTGAAAAATGCTCTCCCATTCGAGTGACCTTGCTTTAAAGACATGTGGAGACAAGACAAACCATAGTCAACTTTTAATCCTGCCTTTCATAAATAAATCTAAAGGAAAATTATTGCAGTAAAATTTAGAAAATTATTCTTCTTTAAACACAAGCCTAATTACAAATGAACATCAGCTATAGGCTATCAACTAATGCTGTTTATTACATTGATTATAACAGGGAATCCCTAGGGTTAGTTGATGAAATAAAGATTTAATTTGAGGGTAAAGCACAACAACAAAAATGTAGCTAATTGTAAACAATAGTATTCCAAGTCCAGCTGAGTCCATCAATATAAAAACAGAAGTTAACCTCATCCTTCCACTACTGTAAACATATTAAATGCTATTTATTGTGATTACATGTGTGTGGCCTGTTACAGCCTAAATAGGAACATTTTCGTGACTGAAAGACATAAACATCAGATAACTAACATCATTATTCCCATTTGAAAGATATAAAACCCAAATATTAATTTTAATAGTAAGGTTAGCAAATTAGGAAACTACACACACTAAAATCATTGCAATAACATCCATTGCTAGTAAAATGCTCTAGTTCCAAGAAGATTAAAAGTACAGGTGGGATTCAGCAGTAGTTTATATGCTATCCTGACATATGTCATAAACAGAGATCTTATACAAAAAAGAATACAGATTTTCCACCAAAACAGATTGAGTCAGAGTAATGAAAATGAAGTTAAAAGATACTAAAAAAAAAAAAAGGCGCCCTTTGGCAAACAATGCTTGTAAAGAAGAGAGGGGAGCAGGAACCCCCTCTGCAAGGTTACGGACAAGGCTCAGTCAACTGAGGTAGGGAGCCCATGTCGCACACGAACTGAGTGGGGGCACAGGCACTCACAACAGCTCCCTGCGGGGCCAATCTGAGTTCAGCAGACCAAATTCACCCGCTACCACCCCAAGCAAACACAGCCATGCTGCCAGCACGGCCAGATTGTCCTTGAAGGCGAAGCAGCTGCTTTGTATGACATAGAGCCAAACTCATGAGCTTTCCTAGACCCGATCGTGTCGCGCCTAGAGCTCCTGACCTGAGCTGGCTCCTTTCATGGCTTAGCATTACGCTCTAGCTAGTAACCTCTTCTGGCACTTAGTGCAGGCCTCAGCAGGACTCAAGTTTGTTTTGGTACTAAGGGCTAAACAATCTGAATATTCTGCTGGCTATCACAGACACTCATTACCAAATCTAACAGAAAAGTGACTTTGGGGGTTCCCTGTTCTGTGTCTGTACAGCACCTTATGCTTTGCCAACACTTGACACCCGAAAGGATGCAGTGTTACATTTGGGCCAATGCCTGGCACCTCCGAAGACATATCTTTGGTAGTTTCATGACACTGCAAATGACTATGGTTAGAGAAGACAAGTGGAAAAAGGCGAAACTCTGCTAACTGCCAGGGATACCCCTTTACCTTATCCCTTTCCCTTCAAAGTTGTTACCAGAGACAACCACTGACATGAAACGATTGGCACTTTTGGAAGTCTGTTTCAAGAGGGGAAATCATGAAGGGACGTCGTCTGATTTGCAATCTGAAACCATGGCAGATTTGCATTGCAGGAATACGGTCTGCCTTCTTGGTTACGGCCTCCCTGTTTGAATCCACATTTTCACAAAGGCAGTCCTTTCGTGTTTTGAAATTCATCTGGAAAAAACTTGGATTTCTTAGACAGTTTGCTCCACGCTGCTCTTTTTTGCATGCTGTTCCTCATTTCCAAGTGCTCTCTACTACTATTATTTTAAACTTTTCTCAGTATTTTTGCAGTAATATTTTAATATTGCATGCATTTAATATCAGCCATCCTTAAGGGACGTTTTTTTCCTTCTGCACTATTTTGCTTGACATTGTTATCGTTACTCTAAGCATTGCTTTAAATAATCAAATGGTGGCCTGTAGACACTGGAAGAGGAAAGGTCAGATACTGTATATGACATATGATTTGCACATCCTTGAAAGGGAAATGAGTCATCTACATAATAGAAACAATGATAACTCAGTTGCATATGACTGAGATGCTAAAGATAAGATATGTTTATAAATGAATAAACTTCCTGATTATAGTGATATATTATCGTAAAATTAAAAAAACAAAAGGGATTTTTATTTTGTGTAGCAACGTTTCACTTAAAAATAATGCTGGAGTACTGACACACAATGTCCATATGATTCACAGCACAATTAATTTATTCTTTGTAGACCCTTTTTAAGTAGAAAAGCATCAGTGGCTTGTTAGTAACAGCTGAACCAGTCAGAAGCACAAAGTATGCTTTGCAGTATGGATAGGAGCACTCTGCTTGCAAGTATTGCTACATGGATATCACAAGAGCTCAGCACTCCTACTTTGGCACAGGGTCCATAAAACCATGACACCATGTTTTAAAAGAGTTAGTAAAAGAAAAGGAATGGAAAATGAGTTATCAAACCAAGATCAAGAATACATTTATTTGTCATTTCCAGCTCTTCCATGGCATCCAGTAGTGTGAGCAGATCCTCCAAGTAAAAACTACTCTTCTAGCCAACCAGATAAGGAATTAACTGTAGAAGTTCATCTTCTCAACTCTTTAAAGCGGAGACCAAATACCTTCTCTGTCCCTCTATTCCACTTTATCAACCCTGCTTGAAGAAAATTTAGTGGTGGGGAAGAACATGTATGGGGCGGGCAGTCCCCAAGAAAGCCAAGAGGACGGGGTCAGTTCTTATAGACCTCACAGTGCTGGCAACACGCCGCAAGCCCTGTGCTTGCCTGCCGAGGAGAACCTGTCACAGACAGCAACTATCTTCTCTGTACCATGGTTTTGTTCAGAGAGGCCATGCCTTACCAGCAGATATCCCCAATTCAGCAGCTACAGAGGAGCTTCCTAACTGAAAAAAATATTAAGAACATCACAGCTTCCTTTCCTTTTTTGCAATGCATTTGATGATCACTTTGGCTCACTTCCATGCTGCACAGCAGTTCAGAGTATTTGATCTTTGGCTAGGATACCTCACAGCCTTCCCCAGATGAAAAGTTCAACTCAGCTAGGTGATTAGGAGTCAAGTTTGAAAGCACAGCAGGATAAAGAGCTCAGATTAAAATCAGACATACTCCAAACACCACAGTTCTGAGAGGGCTGAAGTTGAAATTAAATATTGGAGTCAGCACAATACAAGAAATTCACAACCAACTGGTGTATATCTTGCATAATAAAAGTTTAACTACATATGTTCTTAATATACAGGGTAAAGACCCAAATATTACCTGGATAAATCCACTGTAATATGAACCAAAACCTTTGTTGCGTACCTTCAGCTTCATAATCTACAAAGCTGAAGGTTTAGACTGCAGTGAGCTGAGTCTCAACAACAAATATCTCAAACTACCTGGCTAGTTATTTACAAACAGCTGATAATTATTTATGCTATCACTGGACCTGTAATGTATTTTATCAGTTGCTGCTTTTTTTTTGCTTTTTGTATGGTAGTTTCAACTGTCATAAACCAGTACAACAATCTGCCAACATGAAATAATTAATAATTATTATGTGAGTGACTGATTTACTTTGGAGAACATGAAAGGCCATGAAACCTGGAGTTTCCTGGTCTACATAGTGTGCATAAAGGAAATGAGCATAAGCAATCACTGTCAGCTGTTCTTGTAAGTAAGAATTGAATCATTTATCTGTCTGCATGTGTACATTATCATCATCTCCCACTCTGAGGTAAGCCCTAATAGCACTTTATGGTACAAAAATAGGTTGTTACAGATATTTCATAAAAAATACTATTCCTTTCTTTTGAGAATGATAGCTGAACATATACATATTTAGCATAAAGTGGAAACTTTTTAAAAATTTTATAATTTGTCTGTCAAACACATTTAGTTTTTGTCTGCACCAATTAAACCACAGCTGAACCCCATATCTAATACAAATTTATACTGCACAGTACAGTAATAATCATGTTTATTGAAATGCTTATATCTCTTCATTTTCTATTTATGATCATTGTGTCCAGTGTTCATTACCTGCAAGTACCTTCAACTGTTTTAGCACTTCAACTATTTTAGCTTTTTATTTTCCATCAGAATGCTGCATTTATTCCATAAACTTAATTTCTAGCCACAAAACCATTTAAATCAACCATATGATAGTGTCTTGCTTTAATTAAAGTTATAGAAAAACTTCTTTTGGTCTAAGTGGAGACAGAGCATATACTCAGTGCAGTCATGAATTAGTGTTTATCACCACCTCAGCAGAAATCTAAAAATCAAGGTGAAACCTGGAAGGTTTTTTGCGCAATTATAGAATTCAAAATAAAATTTCTGATTTACTTATGTGTGAGCAAGATAACATGGTAGCACAGTGTAAAGCAGTGTAGTAAAGACATTTACAGACTGTGAATAATGTAACACATAAGGCTGTATGAATAACCAATTGTTCTGATTAGAGTCTAAGCCACTCCCTGAAAAATTAAAAGACATTTTTTCTTTTTTCCTTGGTGAAATAAATGAGATTTAAACATAACTAACTATAAATAAGGAATAATTATATATTAAATACAATATAATGAAGTATAAGAATAGTTACATGTGGTATAATTACGTATTAAATATGTATTTTTACATAGAATAAAGTTTTGTTTGTAAAAAAGTTCATTTTGATCTTCTTTTGTCTTGTGAAGTTCAGGCCTTTTGTTCAAATGAAGTATCTTTGAGCATGACACATCTGTGAAAAGGTTTCTATGATGTGGGAACCTGTGAAATGCCTGTGGGCAGGATGACACAGGAGGTTCTTTCTAAAATTGCATTGAATGCTCCCGAGTGACGGCACGGCTGCTTCCTGGATCTGTTGCATAGCCCAGTGCCTTACAGGCTGAACGGAGGCAAGTGCTTCTGACTCGCCTTAAGCAGACTAAACACTGAGATCAACAGATAGGAAGTGGGACCATCTGAGACCACAAATGGGAGTGTCTGGAGGTAAAGTCACCAAATAAGGGACACCAAATTCAAACGGGCTCAACAGAAATCTCTCTTGCAGGGTTCAGAGTTAAACTGGGGTGTGAACAAACCTTTCAGTTGTTTCCCAGATCGATCCTGCCATATCCAGACTGCTTGTTATACAAGTACTGTTTGAAGGTGTAAAAATATATGAAAAAAACACACTGATTGCAGAACGCAGATGGAAAATACTTGACACCAAATATTCTTTTGCCCCAGTCTTCCCACCTGGCTTGCAGTCTGGTACCCAGCACGACCCACTTCTGCTCTCCCCTGTTTGCACCAGCTATGCTACCATGCTGCTGGTGCACCCTGCCCTGTGACAGGAGGGACAGAGCAGAGCCAAGCTTTGCCATGCTCCATCTTTCTGCACAGGCAGAGTTGCACATCAGGCCGAAGATAACACATCAACTCCTTGAAGAGCTCTGAACCTTTTACTGTGTTCCTCTCTTTCCTCATTCCTCCATTCCTTGTACTATATTTGACTTTAAAATCTCTCTCCGTCATTTAAAATGTAATTTATGGGTGTTTAATCAAGAAAAGTAACTTTAAACTCTTCCAAGTGCTGGGGAAAAAAAGGAGCATATACACAAGCAGGCTTTCTCCACGACTGCTTTCTGGTACTTATTCCAATAGAATGCTAATAATTATGTTAAAAAGCTAATTTAAGAAATCCAATTTTTGGAAAATGGGTTTTCAAAGGGCACATTTAACAACTAGAGAAAGTTCGATCTGATTTCCCCATTAGAAGAGGAAGGAAAATCCAATTTTAATCTATTTTTGTTCTCTTAAAAAGATGATATATAGAAGTTACTTTGAAAATCATCCTTTCAAAGCAGACCTTAGTATAAGCATGTGCTAACTTGTGAAGTGCAATTAAACTGTTCCAATAATTCTGCCTGAAAAAATTAGTAGCAATATTGAGAAGGCAAGTTGTTTTCAAAACGTTCATGGCAGAAATGCTTCTGTGTTAAGCTGGTATTGATTCTGAAACAATCTTACACATGATAAATGAGAGCACATTTAGGAGAGGATTCAGTCATAAGAGCTCACAAATCAATCAGCTTGTCAACAGGCAGACCAAATTCAATTTTTATTCTTAGTAAACTCTTATTTGGTGGTAGACCATTGTTTACTTTGAAATTGCTTTACAAAGGTATGGGGGAGGAGGGGAAAAATGGGAACGACAATCTTTCATCAACATATTAGAAGTTGGTATTTCGTTTAGGGCTGGGTAGAGAAAATCTGATTGTCTCCTGGATAATGCAAACCTTTTATCTCCTTCTGGATGATCATAAACATTTGGTCATATAATGCCCTTTATCTGCAGCAGCATTTCATAATAATTCTCATAGAGTGAGACATGGCATCACTAATTTGTAACAGAGCACGGTGTAATTGGCATGTCATATTCTAAAGCAATAACCTGATGTACACAAGAGCTGCTGCATCACTTTGCCAAGCCATGCTATATTTCTGACAAGCAGTTTTCATTGTGTTCTGATGGCTCAAAATTAAAATTGTAGGGAAATGACATGGTAAAAAAAACCAAACCCACACTAAAAAACCCCACAAACCTATCCTCCCAGAATTCCCAATCTGCTGTCCCTGAGAAAATCATCAACAGTAACCTGGTTAGAACTTGAGAAGTTATTGGAGCACCTTCAATTTCACATAATTCATTTATATAATTATTAGCGATTTTGCACTGATATCGCTACTTGATTTTTGAAATGTCATTATTTCAATCCAGAGACTCTAACCTAACAGCTACAGACAATCCATGATGCTGTAGAGGAATATCCTCTATATGAGGCTGCTCAGTCACTTCCCTCTCACCAGCCTACAGATGATTTATTTTGAGGAAGAATGTAACAAACAAAAAGCGGGAGTAAGCCAGTTGCTGGGTCTTACACAGAAGACTCTCCCATTAGGAACCCGAGCCAAGTCTTATTAAATCAAGGCATCACAGAGAGCTGTACTGTGAGAACAAATACAGATATTCTGACTCAGGGGTGATGCAAACACGATCTTTCGAGATTTCTTCTTTCAGGATTAACTTTTGGAGAGCAGAAAGCAGAATATGAACAATTCTTACTCCTTTCTCTCTCCTCATTCCAATTAAAATGAGAAGTTATGGTGTTTTGGAGACAAAGGCTTTATAAACATAGAAGAAACAGGCTTCATTAGTGTTTTCTTCTCTAAGCATAAGCCTGTCATCTATCACGATTCTTCTGTTCATTACCTCCTTTGCCTTTAGATATGTACAGGAATGTGACAGCCTAAACAGCACCACACTTGGATTTTCCTTCCCCTGGTTGGTTGATAAAGCTAGAAATCTACCAGGCTGTGTCCCAAGCCCGTGTATTTCTGGAAAGTACACATCCATTTGATTTTTTCATTTAGCCAATATTAGTTATGTTCCTGCAAATAATATTTCTAAATATGCTTATGGAAGAGGACTTTGTGTGGATTTAGCACACACTGCCAGACAGATATCATACAGAATTGACATTTGGAGCATAGATTCATCCAGTAAGGGATCTGTTCTGCAGTAAATTCATTGGTTTTGTCATAGACACCCACCAGGAACACAAATCTTGTGGAATGGGTTTTAGTTTTTTATTCAATGGGGAGCCAGACTTGGGAAAATCCATCTGAATTGTTTTGGTTCCTTAATCTTATTTGTTCCTGCCATTGTATTATAATCAAATAAAAGCCTAAAATAAAAACCAAAATATGAACATCTCTAAACACTGCAGTCAGAATTTGTAACAGGATGTGAATTTCATGGCTGAGATTTTAAAGTTGCAACCAGCTGACCAGAACTCCAATTCCAAACATTCAAAACGTAATAGTTTCCAAAATCCTAGTCACAGTTGGAAATCTAAGGCTAGTTAATATATATGCTTAGATATGTGTCTTGTATGAAAGACATTAAGACTGTAGAGAATATAGAGTAGAGCTCAGAGAGCCTGAACTCACTATAAAAAAAGATAGGGACAAGGAAAAGCCATTTAGTAGATTATGTATTTTTAGTCTGTGAAGGTCCCATACTTCAATCATTACCATGATGTCTAATTTCTGAAGGTGAGTGAATCTTAAAAGCCTCTTCTTGTCAGCCTGGGAAAATAATGTCCTGCAGACACTTCCAAGATAACAACTATAATATCATTAAACATCTTCCAACAAGTTCAACTCCTCCTCATTTCTCCTGTCTCTTAAAACAATCAAACTTACAGGAAACCCCTAACAAACAAAAGCATTTGGAGGAAATATTGTGTTCTGCTTCTTGTGGTGTAAAGGAAGAAGACGGGAGTATCTCGTTTCACTGTTGTGTTTTAATGAGAAAAACTACCCCTTCGCTTTTTATCCTTCAAACTCAGAGCACATGAGAGGCATACTGGAACCCAATAATACTTCCTTGAATGACCAGTAAAAACCTGTTAGTTCCATTCATTTTAAAATAATAAAAATTACCATTCTCCCATGTCAACCTGAGCAGTCTGTTAAATGCAGGCACTGGTAAATGACATTACTTGAAGAGTAATTAATTCTTACATGACTTGGAAGTATGTATTCAACTAATATCAGACATGAAGGTATTTGTTGAATTTTATTGGATTTTAAACACAGGTCATTTGTTTTCATTTCCTTCTTTATCATAGATATATAGCTTTTCCATTTTTACTATATAAAATTGGAGTATCATATTCTCTGTTGAAAGCAATATTAAATTACTTTTAGGAAACAAAGAATATTATATATGTTTTTTTCTGATCTGTTTTTAACCAGAATAAAGCTGCACATCTGGTATATTTTAGTTTTGGGATATGGAATATCTCTGTCTTTCCCAAACATTGTCTACTGTAAACCAAAGTGAACAACTTTCGGAAGTGTTCCTTTTTCACTGAAATTTGAACCCTATGGAGAATGTTTGGTATATGGATTAAAAATGGATGTGAAAAAACAGTCACGATTGGAACAAAGGGATTTTTTTTAGACCACAGGAATGGATATAAACTTGAAGGTGCAATCCATCCTAGCTTCAGTTATTGGGATGTATAATTTAGAAATCAGGACTGGATCTAAGTCAAAGGTGATAAATGAAGACTGCATACTTATAAATGATGGCATTCAGGAAGGAGAAGTACATGGGGGTTTTTATGGCTTCTAAGTACATTTTTATACAGTAATCAAATTTACAATGTTAGGATACATATTTCAAATGAAACTCAAGTTGTACTATTTATTTCTGAAATGAGTCAGGATTACAGAAGAGGAAGCAAAAAGGTGGTCCTTGCTGTTGTGTTTATGCATAAACAATAAGTTCCTAAGCATCTGTGTTTTAATGCAAGTAACATCAGGCTTAAGGTTATGTTGATTCCTAGCCTGGTGCAAACCGAAGAACCATCCTATGCTGTACAATTACAATATAACTGTCAGGGTTTGATTACAAAGTAACAGAGCACTTCCTGCATAAAATTCATCAGCAAGAGTAAAACCCCTTCCCATAGGACTAAATTCAAACCAATAGTTTTATCTAAGTTTTGTGTTTGAAGAATGGAAAATAGCCTAGCCAGCTGTTCAGTTGCATTTTTTTAATCTGTTGCTCTCACTGACTGAAGTAAAATATGATTATACAATACAGAGATCAAAACCTCAGATGTGTTTTTTGTAGTGTTTGAAATAACAAAAACAACCAAAACCATCTCCAACCTGCCCCATGGAACTAGGAAACCAAGATAAGGCAGCACAGGCATGGAAACAGCTTTGGTATTGAGAATCCAAAGCTCCATACAAACACAGAATGAACCTCAAAATTCCTAAGCTAAACTGAAGTGTTAATCTACTCCCTCTGACCAATACTGAGAGGAATAGAAATAGGGAAAAGCATTTTTGTTTCCTTCATGGATCCTTTCAAACTATAGCAGAAGTAAAGGAGGTCAAGCACGGCCCCATTTTATGGATTGCTGTTCAATGACAGGCTCAACAAAGTGGAAAAATATGCACTGATTAGAGAGTTGGAGAGAACAGGCCTTTAACTTCTATTGGACAGCATCTTCCCTTCCTCCCCATTCATTTTATGATGCATGCCTTCAATTGCAAAGTACTATAAAAAGCTTCCTGAAATTCTTGGCACTGCCACAGATCTGATTCCACAGTGGCTTCCAGTGATTAACAGAATGCTAGAAAGTGCAAGACAAACAAAGATCAGGTGAATGGGGAAAAGAAACTAGAGTATCATAAAAAGTGCACATAAAGTGCATTCCGTTTGCCAACAGAGCCAATACTTATAAAAGGAGTGCAGTTTTTGAAAGTCAATCCCTCCCATTCTAAGCAGAAACCAGATGAATTGGTAAAGATTTTATTTGCAGTGTTTATGAATATCTTTTTTTAAAAAATCAGAACTNCTTTGTTAATTGTACATTATAAAGCCTGACTATATTATAATTTTTGTTCCTCCGAGCAGCTCCTTAAAATGCATATTTAACTAATTTATCCTATACTTTGTGCCCCTGTGGCCCTGGAAGGTGAAGCAACATCACTCATAAGAAATATTAACATTGGCTGTTTATCAAGGCATCTGTGAAACAGAAAAGCAATAAAAGTGCTAGTGCACGCACTCATTTACTATTGAAATATCACAAAAATTACTCAGTGTCAGAAATCTAATTTTGTATGATATTTCTATATATTTTAGCAGTTAATTTTTTCAGTATTAGTGAATTAATATGCTTTGAATGCCCCTGTAGCTACAGTGGAAAAATGGACCAACACACTTATTTAGCGCTGCTACCCAAATCCATTAGACAAATTTTCTTTACAGCAAAGCATTGATGAATGAAATGTCCCATGCTAATGTAAGAATAATCAATTTAGAATGCTTATGACAATTAACAAAGCTGGAGATAAGCCTTGAAAGCACCATGCTTTGTCAGCCCTGATTTGGATTAAACTTGCACTAATAGGATCATTTTTCTTCCAAAAGGTATTCTTTTTAGGCAGACCTATCAATTAATATGAATTATGCATGTATAAAAGGACTAATGTCATTAATTAGACAAATTAATTTTTGTGATGCAGTGAATAGACTAACATCAGATTATATGAGATATTATTCTCCCAATTCATACGTATTTGGAATAAACGAATAGTTTACATTTGCATGGTTATTACAGACTCAATCATTATTAATCAGTGACACCATATTGGACAGTTTAATATAATCTGGTTTAACTTTCTCATGGTGACCAGGTATATTCAGTTCACACTTTTGAAGACAGTTTTACTGTCCGACTCGCATGCTTTCACTGGGCATAAGACTATAGACATCCCAGGGAAATACAAGCAGAGTGTGTTATGTGCTGTGTATTTCAGTGCATTTGTGATGATAAAAAGGGGGAAATTAAATAAATATAATCTAACTCTTCTGGCATCAATTTTAGCTGTAGAATTGAAAACATTCAAAAATTTAGAGAGGCTTGTGTTAATGCTGGCCCACACTTTGATCCCAAAACACTGTTTTATTTCAGCCACTAGTAATTTACCACTCATTGCTTCCTTTTGCCTTTAATCCTAATGCATATATGTTTCAAAGTGTACTGAAAACCTTTACAAACTAAAAATGTATATTTAAAAAATCAGGCTCTCAGAATCCCCAAATGTGTTTGAATTTTAAAAGTTGGAGTATTTATATGGCAAATATAATTCTACAAATATTAAGTTTAAAATCATTGCCTAATAGTATCTCCTACATGGAAAAGATAATATAACGATTTCCATTCAAATGTGTTAGGGACTATTAAACACTTATTAAAGTTATTTTAAAGCTTTGCTTGCTTTGCATTTAATGAAGTGAATGAAGGATGGAAAAACCTACACACTTTATGCACATTCAATTCTTAAAAATGACTTCTTGCCACATACCTTCTTTTATCCACTATTTATACATCAGCTGTAGCCAAATATAGGGAAAGAATTATTCCCTACTACATTATTTGGCTTTCAGAGAAATAGGATAGCAAACCCTCAGAGAGGAAACTATTTACATGACCAACCCACTTCTGATAAAGCACTAGTCTTGGGGAATATGTCCTCTTCATGAACTACAGGGAGACAGGAAAACCAGCAGCTGCAAGCCCAACCCCCAAAGACTAATAACCCCCCCAACCCTATCAGGGATAGCTTTTCCCAAAGAAAACTAAGGGGTCACAGTCCGAGGAAAGAGCTGCTCTGTGTCATGTGACAAACCTCTTGTATTTCCAGTCTAAATTTATTCCTGGTCAGTTAATAGTAGTTCATGGCTCCACATCCACAATGCTGGTTCTGTATCTCTAGTCAGTCCCTGTTTTGTTAGGCTAACCAAGCCAAATTCAGTTAGCCTTGTCCCATAAGAAAAGTCCCTGCCCTCCTACAAATACTTGCAGCGCTTCTCTGGACTTGGTCTAATCTGAGTCTCTCTTTCTTGATGCTGGCTGAGCAGATCTGGCTACAGAATATTCTAAGATGCTACCAGTCCCTCAGAAATAACATGAAACCCTACACTGCCTGGAAAGGAATGGGCATCTTGCCTGTATAGATCTGAGCACCCTCTAGGATATTGCCCCATGTTTTCTGGCATTTGCAGTGTCTTATAAACGTGTCACTCTGGCTTTGCTTTATTCAAAGTTCTTGGTTTGGATTTATCCTTGGATTTTCTAGTTTGAACTGAGAAGCTATGCACGATCTACACAGGAAAATGCAGACTCAGCTGAAACCTTAACTCTGAATTTCAAGTATTCTATTTTTAATTCATTGTGTCACCTTAGCACACAGAAAGCCAAAATTGGTTTTGGAGATCATGCAAAGGCCTTATTAAAACTCTCATTAAGTGATGTGCCTAGAGGAGGATTTAGTAACTTCCCATAAAATTTAGAATAGGAGAGTAGAAGAACATTGAAATGCCAATGAGAAGGGACATACATCAAAGAGCCAAACAGTATAACATTTTCACGTGGAAGTGAATAACATACTGGAACTGAAAAAAAAGGAAGGATATTTATATGGAATTTATTCTCCATAATGTTTTTGCATAAATTAACCTACAATTAAGCTTTTTTCAATGCTAAGAAATATGCAGGAAAGTAAAGCAATTTTCATTAATCAGCAAAAGCATAAACAGAATACAATTTTCTTTTTAGCAAACACCCAGTAAGTATACTATAATAGCTTTCTTATTGGGTCAAACTTCAAACTTAAAGATATGTTCTAGTATGTGATTAATTACAATTAATATATGGGAAGTATGGACACGTCCGAGCAGATGCTGAAAACAAATAAGGATTCACAGAACACCACAATGTGGAATAAAAATCTGAGTTTATACGGTACAGCTGGCTGTATGTAATGCCTTTTTAATTTATAAGACTATAGCATCTGGTCTTCCAATGTCTTGCTATGAATTTTCAGAAAGTCATGGGAATATTTTTTGTTCAATTTTCTTTTCTTTTAGATGGAAATGAACTAATAGAGACAGAAAAAAATGTATTGGAAAGAGAACTGCTAACAGAATGAATCAAAAGAAATAAGCACTTCAAGAAATTTTAAATTAAAACAATGAAAACTGAAACGTTAGAATTTTCTTCCACCTAGCACTGGTTGCACAAATATCTTTGAAAGATTCTGAAAAGTAAAATTTATTGGATTTTATTTTTTATGGCAACAGTTGTTAAAAAAAAATCAGAGTTACACTAGAAAAGCAGGACATAATAAAGAAAAAAGCAATTCTTAGTAGGGAAACATAGTGTCTTGTGATTTGACCAGATTTCTTAATCCCCCTTTCTATACAAAACCTGAAATCATCAGAAACCTACAATTCTATCTCCTCCTCTGCCCACTTTCTTCAATTATAAGTTATAGGGTGATGCAGGTGATTCACTTTTAGAAATAAGTCATCTGCAGTATCAAAATTATTCTACACTCTATTCTTCAGAAAGTGATTGTGTCTACTCTGCAATTGCTAGTAGCCTAAGAAGACCTAGGTATCATATTTAGTGTCCATTTTGCTCAAATATTCATTCACACATTTGAGTTAAGTCAGCATATATAGAAAGCAGATGAGAGCATGCAAGTCAGAAACTGAGTTCTTGAAGAAGCAATAGAAGGTATATATCAATCTGTGCTGGCAAGACAAGGGAAGGAAAAACATGCTATTACTTGATTATTCTCAGGGCTTAACTGAGAATAACCTTGACTAGCTTATTCTTTGTCTAAATAGCTTAGAATAAATGAATTAGAAAAAAATCCGAGATGTGCATATTTCTGTGGTGCACTACAGAATACAATACAGATATTTAGTACTCATCACCACTTACCATCTTTGCCTTACATGGTGAGCACATGTGAAGTCACAGTAGGAAACACCAATGTCAGCGTTGCATTATTCCACAACTGCAACCACTATTCATCTTCAAGAATTGACCCCAAAAGAATAAAGCTGCCCAGCATTTGAATGTGCAAAGAGATCATGACAGCTCAAGCAATAGACATTTTATTCATGCAATATCTAATCATTTGATGGTAGCCAACGTGAGTTGCATTCCTCAATGTTTCCTATTGAGCAGCAGAACTGCAAGATAACTTTTTTTAATTCTCTTTCTAACCTGTACAGATTTTTTTTTCTAGTTTTCACTCAGACATGGAAAATAAACAGGCATAATATGCTTAAACAAGTATGCTAAATTATTGTGTTTTGACATTGTGAAAAATCCCTTGTTTGCCCTTACCCTTGTGTCTTCTGTTGTGTCCCCTCTAAATAATAATGCTTTTATTTAAAAAATTTGTCATTAACTACTTACTTGTTCAGTAGCTTCAGAAAGGCGTTACTGTATTTCTCCAAAACTTGGCTATGCTTTCCTATTAAATCTCTACTGCTGATAAGCAGTATATTGTAGCTAGAATTCTGAAATCCAGCTAGACCTGAATTGATATAAGTGTGCTTTCTTAATGGGAATAGCTGGAAGGAAAATAGCTGGAAGCTTTCTTTTGCCATGTACATGTACTTTACACGCATTTGCCTAGGATCTCTCAAAGTCACTCTATATGCATCTTTCTCTTCATAGGAGAACTTCATGTCTTCAATTACTTGATATATTAATGCTCCTACTTTCCTAGCACTTTGCCATTGGCATTATGACAGAGAGTGATTCTGTTTCCCACAGCACAGAACTTTGCCCAAGGCTGAACACTTATTTTTGTCCTTCATATCATTTCTACAGCATGTATGCTGGATATGATGAATGCCTTCTTGGTCGCTTTGCCTCCTGAGTGCCTTTTAGCTTCCATGTGTGCTCAAAACTAATGGTTGTTATTATTTTTGTCTTTTCTCCTGGATAGTTCTGCTGCCCTTCCTCTTTAGAAGATGATCTCAAGGATTTAGGAGGAGATCTCAAGGATTGCTTTATCAAGCTCTCAAGAACCGAGTCACATCCGCCTGCCAGAATCCATTAGGCATTCACTAGGGTTTTTCAAGTTATAGCTGGACATCAGGTTTTAGTTACATAGAATATTTTTCCTCATTACTTGCTTTGAGGAAAAAAAAAATAACTGTTTCTGTGGAGTTTTTGTAAGTTTATTTGCATAAAATCATTGTACTTATCAACTACCTTTATCACCTATTCTGGCCATTATGCTTCACAACAGAGTTCACCGAGTCCTTGCCTCTTTCCACTAATGAGAAAATGAAAAAGACAATGAAGGAAAAGGGTTTGGGGAGGGGTTTTGTTGTTGGGATTTTTTAACTAAGTATCAGTTTACATAGAATTCTTCTGCTTTTACACATACAAAATATGTTGTCTAGAAAGCCAGCATTCAGTCCAACTCTATTCATGCTGTTACACATTCTTCTTGAGAACCTCATTAGACTGGTCATTTGTACTATATTTTTTATTTTCTGCTGAAGAATAAATGTTTCTAAAACTAACTAAAACTTGCTTTAAGAAACACTCACAAAGTTGTTGAATCTACAGTTAGTGTTTGCACTACTTGCGGAAAGATAATGCTGGGTATTTCTTCCAAACTCACCTACTTTGTGAATTCTGCTCCTCCCTGCAAATTCTAGCATGGCTGTGTT
Organism: Balaeniceps rex; assembly: GCA_013401315.1. NCBI lineage: Eukaryota > Metazoa > Chordata > Aves > Pelecaniformes > Balaenicipitidae > Balaeniceps > Balaeniceps rex. The sequence continues at coordinate 26,118 of VYZW01033158.1, forward strand.
AATGAAAGTAGAACAGGAAAGTAAAGGAAAGGGGAATTAAGAAAGAAAAGTGTCATGTAAATATTCCCCATAAGCAGTCCAGATAGTCACATAAATACATAGGTCAAGTTTGATTTTTTTAAAAAATCTACAGATATGAAGTAATGTTTCAAATATAAAGACAATTGAAAGAGGCAAATCCAAAGAGTGGCTAGGTACCAGATCTGTTTGTGATGCATCAAGCCTTTTTATTAATTTTGTATGAAGTATTCCAGATCTTTAGGTATTTATATGATATTTCATGTATATATATTTACAGGACTTGTATGAATTGCAAGCTGAGACTATTTTTGAAACAACATATTCTATTTTAAAATACAGGGACATTGTTCAAAACTGGAATCTTTTTCAACATTTATTAGATGAGTTAAAACAGCACCTTTACTGAAACTGCACATCCACAATTGCATACTACATGCCACGTTCAAGATTATGAACATTATTTAAACTTCCTCTACACATGCAGAAAAATCAGCTACTTAAAGAAAGTTTCTAAGAATTGGGAATGAACTCCTTAGAGTATTTACGTGAATAAGGGATTTGTCATTGCCTTTAGTAGAGTTAGATATCAAAATTTTGGCTGATTCATCTGAGAACAGAGCTTTCCCCATCAGCAACTTTTTAACAACATTTACACACCTCATCTATTCTTGGGGGTGAGGTGAACCTAAAAGTAAGAGGACTAATCACATGAAATTCATCTAATTGAATACAATCAACACCCACTAGTGAACTAAAATGAATCTGCTGATATTTTTATTCTAATTTTGCTTTAAGGATAAATGAGAGAATAAGTCACTAAAACGTTTATTTTCAGTAAACTTAAGCACTACCTCTTACAAGACTTTACAGGAAAATTCCAGCTTTGAATAATGCAAATTGCTTTCTTACAAACTTCCACACAACATTCGCTGATCAGTAATATATTCTGGATAAATAATGAACTAGTCACATAGATTTCAGTATAGAATCATAGAATCATTTGGTTGGAAAAGACCTTTAAGATCATCGAGTCCAGCCGTACCTGTCCACTACTAAACCATGTCCCTAAGCGCCTCGTCTACCTGTCTTTCAAATACCTCCAGGGATGGTGACTCAACCACTTCCCTGGGCAGCCTGTTCCAATACTTGACAACCCTCTCTGTGAAGAAGTTTTTCCTAATATCTAATCTAAACCTCCCCTGGCGCAACTTGAGGCCATTGCCTCTTGTCCTATCACTTGCTACTTGGGAGAAGAGACCAACACCCACCTCGCTACAACCTCCTTTCAGGTAGTTGTAGAGGGCGATAAGGTCTCCCCTCAGCCTCCTCTTCTCCAGGCTAAACAAACCCAGATCCCTCAGCCGCTCCTCATAAGACTTGTGCTCCAGACCCTTCACCAGCTTCGTTGCCCTTCTCTGGACACACTCCAGCAATGCAATGTCCTTCTTGTACCGAGGGGCCCAAAACTGGACACAGTACTCGAGGTGCGGCCTCACCAGTGCTGAGTACAGGGGAAGGATGACTTCCCTGGTCCTGCTGGCCACACTATTTCTGATACAAGCCAGGATGCCATTGTCCTTCTTGGCCGCCTGAGCACACTGCTGGCTCATATTCAGTCAGCTGTCGACCAACACCCCCAGATCTCTCTCTGCCAAGCAGCTTCCCAGCCACTCATCCCCAAGCCTGTAGCGTTGCATGGGGTTGTTGTGGCCCAAGTGCAGGACCCAGCACTTGGCCTTGTTGAACCTCATACAATTGGTCACAGCCCATTGGTCCAGCCTGTCCAGGTCCCTCTGCAGAGCCTTCCTACCCTCAAGCAGATCAACACTTCCTCCCAGCTTAGTGTCATCTGCAAACTTGCTGAGGGTACACTCCATCCCCTCGTCCAGGTCATTGATAAAGATGTTAAACAGAACCGGCCCCAACACTGAGCCCTGGGGAACAGAAAGATAGTTATAAATAAAAGTTGGTATAAGGATACTGGCATGCATTTTTCCTGCATCTTTTTTCATGATACCAAGCCTAAAGTTACTATAAATGTGTAATCTTATTATCTGATATTGCAGATATTCTATATATTTTTATGTTGACTCATATCTTTCAAATATTTAAATGAATTTATATAAATACATATAATTATCATGTGACTTTTACTATTAAGAATATTTCTACTGCACATTTTTTCAGTGTATTTAATTGTTATAAAAAAACAGAGAATACAATATAATAGAACATGAGGACTTTTAAAATTATTTTTTCATGGTCTAGTCAAATTATTACTAACTGAAAGAATTAACAAAACATGGTGTGCTGACCATTTTACCCCATTTTATATCTGTCACTCAGAAAAATAATAAAAATAATTCAACATATTTTAGTATAATCTGGTACAAGTAAAACTTCTAAAGATCCCTGTCAGTGAACTTTGAAAAGCAATCTATAAGCTTCATAAATAATGTCCATGTGGCTTTTAAGTAATTTATATAGTCTTTTCAATGGAAATAAGCAAACCACTTAATCACTGAACATGCATTTAGTTTATTTTAAGGGTTAGCCTTTTCATTATACAACATTTGCTAGGGCTTATAAAATAAAATACTAATCCATTTATAATGAAAAGAGTAACCTTTAAAATAAGAAACACATTTGTAGTAGTTTTGACGAAGAATAATGGCACAACTAATTGTTTGCTATAAACATATAACATACATATGTTGACACAAGGCATATAATAAAATCAAAATCTCACAAAACAAAGTTATTCCATTTGAAAAAGCTACCTTCACGATTGCACTATTCATACATTTTGGACAGAGAATATTCAGAGGGTAAATATCTAGAATAGCTCATTCTCCTGTCATACGCAGAGGCCCCAGGCAAAATTACCAACTCCCTTTAGAATCACCAGTGGAGAGAGGAGCCCAAAACCTTTGCCTAAACAAACTGCAGCCTTCCTCCACATCGGCTTTTGGAAATTCTGGCTTTCACCTCTCATATGCAAAATGAGAATAGACTGTCATACCATTACGCTGGGTAGTATTTTTTCCCCACTGGATTTTTTCCCCACACTGGATTTATTCAAACTCCTCAGAAATCAGATTCTACTCTCTTTGATACAGAAGCTCATAATCTAAAAGTTATTTAGTATGTTTTATCAAGTAAATGAAATTATTTTGCATATAAAATTTACACCAAATCATAAGTCGCACTTTACATTTCACTATCATATTTTTCCAATAACTGTTTAGCTAGAGAGATGCCAGGTTTCTCCTTCATCATTTAAAAATGTCTGTGTACCTTTTTAAGTAAGGGACATTTTGCTAAATACAAGGTTACTTCAGTCCTTTAAAACAAAGAGAGTAAAAAGGGAAGTTACTTTCAACTCTTAACAGGCAGCTCCTGTTTTGCTCTAAGGATAGCAAAGGTGGAAAAGTAAGGTAGAAAGACTTGGCCTATGATACATTCTCTGGTCTGTAAGCATAGCCCTACATATTCAGCAGCAGGAGAAACTCAGATTTTGAAGCACACAATGATGTATTTTATTTCCATATTTAGACACACAGTTGTCTATGGCAACCTTCAGGTTTTTAAGTAATTTCATTTAGTATTACTTAAAAATCTTTATGCCATGCTGTCACCTTCCATAGCAAGACAAAGGCACTCAGCACCATATAAGCTCCTGTGCTTAGCAGGGAAAAATTACTAAAAGGAGTAAAAACCCCAACCAACAACCCCAAACCCACATTACTTTGATTTAATGACTTACTGGTGAGCTGACAGGGGAATATTTAACAAAGATCCCTTTGAGAAATTAAAACTAAAACTTCACACATGGAAACCTAATAAATATCAGACCTAGATAAAAACTGTTAGACATGATCTTGTCCTTCAGAAACCTGTGTTTCAAAGCACAGAGCACCTTACTACTCACTAATTCCATTGAGAGTTCAGTATCATATAGAAGTTGATCAACATGTGGAGACGTAAATTAGGGCTTGTACTTGCATCACCACAACAAATGGAAATCTGGTGGTGAAATGGCTGCAAAGGTTTCTCGAAACAGATACTTATCTTTACCTGTGCCTCCTTCCCTTGACATGAATAGAATATCAAAACCATGTAGAGTTGATACGCGTAAGCATGAGTCTGGCATATTATTGGGGAGAACTACGATAAAGGAAAGTAGAAATCAATAATTCTAGGGAAATAAATACTAAGACCTTTGCTTTTGTGATATCTAACTGGTAGTTTTAGAATAATAAATGGTGATTTTTTCCCCAAATGTTCTCAAAAAGACCTTTTTGTCACTAAGCGATGAAAATAAGGAATTTGTTACAACTTGCAACAAGATCAGAAAAAAAACATTGCTTTTTCATGTGCACTGTTTCATGCGGTGCTTAAAGGGGTATGACTGCCTGGTGTATAAGTGTGCCCAAGCATGCCGAAGCACCTGAAACTGCACACTTGTTTCTATTTCCTTGTTGTTGCTTGCCACTGCCATGACCCAGCACAGATCTTGCTCACATTTCTAAGCAAATACCAGTTGTGACACTGTGTGTTTGGGTCTGTGCACAAAGCACACTGTGCTCAAGAACAAGGTATATTCAACAAGACACAGCTGATCTTGCTATGTCTTACTCATACTATTTTAATGTGTTGAGTTAGGACACACTGAATGGCACTCCAGAGTATTCTTTTTTCAAAACAGTACTGGAAAGAGGTAATTTGCTGGAAAACACCTTTCATTAAAGTATTCAGCAATGTTATTGCATTGAATAAGAAGACAAAAGCAAGATGTAGTCATGATGGGAACTTATGATCTATAGTCATTGCCTTCTATGAACATACATCACTGCAGCATGTTGGTATTTATCTACTCTATTCCCTTCTGTATGTGCTGCTGAAGGTGTATTTTTATTCATAGCGAGGATGCGTTTTTTCTCTTTCACAATTAAAGCGGGATTTTCACACTTGCACTTTACAGCATTGGTTTTAGTCAAGTTGTTTATTTTAGTAAAAATGTCTTTCTGCTTGCTTTATTCCCTGAACACTGAGAATGGCATTTTATAGTTTCTCTGTGCACCGTCTTAGGAAATTAAGGATTTGTTACACCATGAATCTGAGACCAGTAAAAAGACACAAAAAGTTCACTGTTTCTCAATTAAAATGAGTTTGTTTCAAGTCAATATTTCTTCAGTTGCAGATTTACTGTATGCTACCTGTTAGTATTTACATAATATACAGTAATTGCTAAGAGACATGTTGAAAATATACTATTAGTATTATTTACTCCAGGAATCCAAGAGCAGAAAGCAAAACATATCATGAATTTTTAATATTTTTCATAAAACAATGACCTTCTTTTTACTTCAGTTTCAAATATGGCAAAGAGAAGGTCATCGAGCTGAAATATTTCTTGTATACAGTGAGAGCCTGATCCAACAGCCTTTGCAAAAGTAAAAGTCCCATTGACTTATGTTAAATGTAGCACTTTTCTTACAACAGAACTGCAAATTCAAGCACTAATTAGGTCCCTGGACAGAGTCTCAAAAGCACTGGTAAGTGAACCTAGGAAGCACTGATACTATGCAATCTAAACACTATAAATATGGTAGTAACAAAGCTGAATACAGCAAACTTCACAGCCCCATCCTGTGAATCCATATTAATATAAATGGCGTTACTCATACTCTGTTATAAATAAGGGAATAGTTAAAGAGATTGCAGATAGGTCTTTATTCTGAACAAACTTAGTCTTTTCGACTTCCCTACATTTAACATATGGATGTATTCTTCTCAACTGAATTTTAAAAGGATCTGAAAATAGCTCCTTTGCAAATTATATTTGACTTATGGGTAGCAGTCTGCCACTTCCTCCCACAGACAAACAAATATACATACATATGCTGTCATATTTTTTATTTTTTCCCCACAGGTTGGGTTTTTTGGTTGCTTCCTGTCCTTCATTTCTATTTTGTGTTTGATAACACATTAATTACTATAGCTGTATTTTAACCCTATGCATATTAGATATGGCACATTTACAAATACTATTTCTTATACCATTTCTGCTCACTGCATACCACTTTTGCATTCCTATCTACAACTGAACCACACACAAAAAAAAAATGTTACTTTCACATAAGCATGCTAAGCAGCATTTTGTACTCTCTTACTTCTTAACCCAAAACATTACAAAAAGAATCAGAAATTTAAACTCCAGTAAGGTATCAGCTGCTTTTCCTAATGGGGGAACCAAAAGGCACGATCACACCTCAGGCCCTCAGAAAGGATTGAGGAATTGAATATTTTACATTCTACATTTTATATTGTTTACTTTCTTAGGGGAGTCTCTATCAGTTTTTAGCTATCACAGATGCACAAAAAGTATTTGATCTTATCTATGAATAAATTTGCTTTTCGGCACACTACTCATGTTCACTTGCCTAATCAACATCACAGGAAAAAGGACTTAATCTGAAATGATTGTTTTTAATTTTAAAAAATGAAGATAATATCCATAATATAGATACAAGGTCCAAATTTTCAAAAGGTGTTCTAAAATGAGTCTCTGATAATTACAGTTGTCCCCAGTTCTTCAAAGGTGAAAACTAAGTGCAGGAAAACTAAACGCAAGAAAAAAGAATGTACAGAACAATTCTCATTTTGATTACTTATGCTCTCCCTTAGTCTCCTTATGTTTTACTAACTTGAGAGAAAAGATAGTAAAAGGGCTCAGGAATGGCTACAGGGGCTTTTGCAGAAAAGCAGCCCTGACCTGGGAAATTGGGAGGTGCAAATGTGTGACAGGCTGGTGACAGCACCAAAGGACCCCCAGTCCCACCACCCTGCCAGAAGCTGTAGCAGACAGTTGGTCAGCGTAGGCGTGGGGGGCTATAACAAACCCAGAGAGCCTTTGTAAGGGATGAGAAGCAGAAGATCCACTTAAGCAGGGGTAGTAAGCCCAGTACCTCCAAGGCCACTGCACTAGACTTCTCCAGAGTAAAGAGGTCTGGTATGGCAAACACTGACAAGTCTCTGGATCAGCCTGTGGCCTCTACGGGTCATACAGGGGATGAACAGCAATAGCAGAAGCTAGTGGTCTCTGCACCATTTTGCTTTGCCAGGGTAAATCCTGCTCAGGCAAGGGGAAATTCTCAAGGTGTTTGAATTAGATATTTGCATTTTCTTGCATGTACTATGATGTAATTAAGTGCATACAGTGCTTATTAAAAATATCTAGAATATGCTTAACACCTTTTTGCCTTTGGTAACTGTGTATTATTTGAACATATTGGAAGGCTAACGATGTGTTAATAAAATCCTGCTCAGCTTTCTTGTCAGCATTTCATAAACATTCCACATGATGTGAATTTCTGAGCATCTGAGAAAAGGTGCAAGTACTGCACTGAACACTGGCAGTGTTTCATCACCTGCTACAAATATTTAGCATACAATGCAGATATTGTACTAACCATAATAACATTATTCACAAGGTTTTGGTAAATAAGTTGCTGCTTTTATCATATAGTTAACTTCCATATTTATGGCAATTGTACTGGAATGCTTTTAAACCCTGCATTTAAATGGTACAAATGAAAAGGAAAAATCACGTGACTAGTTTCAAACGCTGGGGTGATAACTCTTCTAGATGTCCTAAGCTAAATTATGGTAGCAAGATGACACAATATTCAGGACAGGGTATTTTTGCTTTTCTTTTTTTCTCTGCATAATTATGCTAGAAACTTACACATGTTGCTTTGAAGGAAAATACATTTTACCTTTTTTTCCTCAGTCTGAATAACAAACTGAAGATGGCATGAAAGCAGTCCAATCAATACCCTTGGTACAAAGGCATTATTGTATTTTAGTGGTAGAAACACATGAAGACATATGGAGAAATTATTATTTTTCTTTTACACAGACAGATGACTTCTGTCATTCAGTTTCAGTGTACAAATGGAATACCACCCATTTTCAGCCTTCCTGTAAAACACCAGCTTCCAGATGATACAGTAGCTGGTCTTATTATCATTGTCAATAGTTCTATTTGGCAGTAGACAGCTAATGCTTTTCATGTGCTAATGATTAATCAGACAAGTCTATTTACTAATGTATCAGAATGTATTAGAAATATAGGTAATGAGGGACAGAATATCAATTTATTTATAAATGAACTGCACTTACATTGGATACGTATTGACTCAAGTCAAAGAATAAAGTAGAAAACGTAATATACATGTAAACCACTACAATGAATTAAAAGAGAATTTTAAAATGTCTTGAAACATGATTCTATTGACTCCTCCGCAAGCCAAAAGGGATGTCACAGTTAGGTTTTCCAATACAGACACCATAAAATGCCCCCCACAACGACAGTAGCAGTATCTGTACTTCTTAGAAAATGTTCTAATGCAACAGTACAAATATTGTATTTGCGTTTCAGAACTCTAAGCTCCAGCACCAGATTTGTGCAGGTAGATAAATATGTGTGTATGGTCAATATTACAGATATTAAAATGAGATACATGCTTCAGCGGAATATCCTGACCACTAGCAAATTAACAGTGCTTTGGGAATCATCTTCAGAGTGATGAAACATGATTTGCCTAAATTTTTTAGCAGTTGTAGGAAATACAGAACAGACATGTAGGTATGATATTTATGAGGCAAATGCCAACTTGGAGCAGCTGATGAGAAGTTTTGTGTTACCGACACACTGTTTCTGGACAGGTTTGAATGCAGAGTACACTTGTGTCCCCTTGTCTGTATTCTAGAAGAATTACACTGATATTAGAAACTGCTATCATCTACTAACTGCCAGTTTAAGAAAACAAATCTTATTTACTCTGATTATTCTGTAGTCATTATTTACATCAACTTATCATATTTCCCAGAGGACACGTTAAACAGGCATTTTTTGAGGTCTGGCACAGTTAGTACACAATACTACCCATTCTTAGCTGTACACAAAACATTTCTGCTTCATTTACTGCATCTATTACTACTACTTCCCTTTTGCTCATAAATGTTGTGTCTCTCAACACTGATATTTCTCAGTGAGAACAGACAGGCACTAGAAAGTAGGGAGGAGTCCAACATGGGACCAGTTTAAAATGTTAAAAAGTTTGAGGCAGAATCCAAATGTTCAAATGTCATTTCCAGACAAACTCCTCTTATTTCTTAGAGGTAAATATCAGAAATCCAGAGGTTAAGATTCAACAAGCCTTTCACTATTGCATATTTGAAAAACGGAACTGGTTCAACAATCCCAGCAATGTATCTGCAGTGTTGTGGTATTTGAATACCGCTACATCCATTATTAATGCGCACAGAAATATTATTTTGTATAAACAGTTACACAGTTTGATCATACAGACACAGGAATGCATTTGCTCAGGCTATGTCTGCATCTGGACCTTCCATTTAAGAATTTAGAGCTTTATACTAAATATTGTAAGACTATCTGAAAGCCCAATATTCAAAAGCTCTGTTACAATCCTTCATTAGCTATATATAAATTATGTTTTAATCTTTTAATGCTTTATCCAGTGAATGCAACAACTCAAAGTGCAAAAGAAATTTTGCCAAAATTAGTATGTAGACTTAAGGCAGAGAAATATGTCTTTAGAAAACAAAAAGAAAAGCAACAAAGTCATATGAAATTTAAAAAACAAAGGGAAAAAAACCCAAACCCCATCAAACTGATTTTGTCACCACTCAAAAGTGGAATAAAGCTAGACATTAGAAACTTTCATTGAATCTTCACATGAAAGTCTTTACAATTTTCAATGAATTAACAAATTAAGAAAATTTAATTTGAGTTTCCATGTAAACAGGTACACAGGGGTACAGGTTCAAAAGTATGGCTGAGTTACAGTGCCCTATTACGCTGTGACCAACAGCGTGAGAATTTTTCCTGTTGGGAGCAAAGTAAAATATGCTCCTGAAGTGTTTTCCCCTGAGGTATTCTGGAATAACTCCACACCATGGCTGGTATATTGGGTTAAACAGACCAATTTAAACTTATAGCACCAGTTCCTTTTTAGTTCTGTTTTTGTTGCAGAGCAGGTATAAAGACCTTTAATGCTTAGATCCACTTATAACGCTATGAAAAATACACTGTGAAATATTAGCATGGCAGACTGAATGTGAGTGGCCTGAGTATGTATGAAAATACAGACACAAGAATAATGAGAACACCAATATATTACGAATCCTACATAACCTTTTTTCAGACAGTTTCACTGTATTTAAAACTGCCTTGGAATTTTATGACCAAAAGCACAACTGCAACCAGAACCCAAGACTACTTGAAAGGATATTTGACGTGATAGCACGGTGATTAGAGACAAGAGAATTAATGCCAGCTCTGTTCATGCGCACAGATAAACATGAAAGCTGCTCAACTTTATTCCCAATAAATAATTTGCTGGATACTCTCAAGAGAGCTCTATGTAGGATAAGCTGACCTTTGTTGAAAATGTAACAATTTTCATAGTACCGCTTTAATCATGGGTAAAATTTTCAGAATTTGACAACCTTTTCTATTCCCCTGATAAAAGCTCTTCTTCAAGAATGTCTAATGCTGCTTCTTACTTGGTGTTCAATAGAAACCAGTCTATAACACAATGCACTCCCTTTATGTGATGTTTAGATATGAGATTGATCTCAGAGGACACCCTGGAGTTCTGAAAGTAGGATTATTGGATTTTGTGGCTTTCTCAGATGTCAGAGATCTTTAAACAGTGTCTTGCAAAGTTGCTACATCCCAACTGTCTGTGAACAGCTTATGAACTCATCAGAGAAGATAAGTCTCCATGTTAATTAGACTTTAAGGGGGAGATGCAGCTTCCCATCCCATCAAATTAAATACAAGGACTTTCACATGGTACAAAATTATTTACTTAATCAGTAGACTTTTAAAAAGATAGGCTATTGACATGAGAGAGAATTCAGAGTTCAGGCAATTGAAATACAAAAGGCACTATTAATGCAGTTAGCACAGATTTAGAAACTGTACTTTTCGGTTCTACTCTTACCCTGAAAATGCACTGGACACTTGATGAACCAAAAGAAGATTGTTTATCAGCATCTTTAAATGGCTGTATACAGCATTTTCTAGATGCGCAAGTTTGGATGGACAGAAACTGACAAGATCTACCACTTCTGCCATTTGCCATATCAAAAGCTATTAGAAACAGATGCATTCTTTGAATTAATTTCTGTCTGTGTTTAAAAAAAAGGGGGGGGGGGGGATGGTAAGCTTAAGTGAAAACAAACCCTTTACACCNGGGATCTGAAAGAAATACAAAACTGAAATATAACAGACAAAACCCAATTTTCTCTGAGGATGCAAGAATTTGACATTTTGTTACATGCCAGTTAAAACCGAAAACATTTCAGAGTTGCCTGGGAAAGGGATTAACAGCTCTCTGGCAAGTTCATAATGAGCTAGGACCCTAAAAGCACTTGATGAATGTAGGAAGGCCAATACTCTAAAAGCTCGGAGTCGCATGTCTGGTACCACCTGCCACACCCAAGGACCGAGACATCTCATTCAGGCAGTCTGCCAAGGAGTCTGGTGTCCGTGGGGAGCCTGGCTCTCTCTTTGCTAGCCAGACAGGTCCCCAAGTTGTCAGAAATTGAATTACTTAATTGTAATCAACCACAGAATATTTTTGTATTGACATTGGTCAGTTTGGACTCCTTTAAGTTCCATCTTTATGGACTTAAAACCATTCCCCTCCCTGTTTTTCTGGCATTTCAGCACTGGTTTGCAAGGGGCCAGTTCTGGCAAAAAGCAAGAACCTGATTTCTGTGGTCAGAGATTTCAAGCTTGATGCCAGAAATGAACTTGGAGCATTTGGATTTAGGCAACGTCCTATCGTTGAGGGCTAGCAGTGCAAAAAGACCTGGGCTAGCTTGTGCCTTAACAGCCTTATTTTTCACTTTATTAGCTTTTTTACTTTATTATTTTTAGCTTCATTAAGGCAGTTTTAGAGCCTTTCTTAGGGACATTCTTATTACTTCTACTTATAGCATACACAGAGACATTATACAGACAGAGACATTCTACAATATTCGCAGCACTTGAAGTCTGGGCTTAAGCAGAGAGAGACAGAATTTCCCTTCCATAATTTACAAAACATTTTACAATTTATTACTTAGACAAAACACCTATTTTAAGATTATCTGATTAATAACCTGAACCAAGCATCTCATCAAAAGCTCTTTAAAGAGATGGCAGATTCATTGTCTTCAGTGAGTTTTTAGCTAAGTTACAGATTCACAACTTGCATTGTTCTTTATAGTGTAAGTGTAAACAATATGCACATTCATTTATTGCCCCTCCCTGTCCAAAAGATATACAATTTCTGAGGGGCAATCCTTCAAAACACAAACACTGCTGCTGAAAAATGAAATATAATATACATAACTGTTGGTTATTTTACCATAGTAATGTAAATCCTTGTTCAAAGCTATTATAATAATTTCATAGAAATAATGACCCGCAGAGCTAGTAACTCTAGTTTTATGGACTACATATGTAAACTAGAAAATTAATGTTTTTCACATAGTTATCTGCTGTATATAAACATGTAAATTGAAAGCCTACTTCATAGAACCAGTAGAAAAAAAGATGTTATTTTAAAGCGATGACTGAGATGATAGTAAAAATTTTCTTACTGATTTTGCAAATATTCTTATTGATGGCTTATTGTGAGCCATATCCAGAATGTGAAATGTGTTTAATTTACTTTAGACTTTTTGGCGGCTCTTTTCTATTTTACAGGTTTCTTACTCTTATCAT
>VYZW01033163.1:3340-19647 GCA_013401315.1 Balaeniceps rex
GCAATCTCATCTTGGATACTTTCCACTACTATTCAAGGCTGACCTTGATAAGATTACATAAACATTTTTACAAACACAACATCAACAACTCAGTCAAGATACTCTGTCCTGTTCAAGAGAGGACAAGATCCTGTAGGTACTTTATCTGCCTATCTTACAAGCACTTCAACAAAAACCATGGCTCTCATTGCAGCATCTTAAAGGAACTATTATTTCTTGTGATGTTTGGAAAATGCCAGCCATACCTATCAATTTACATAGTGATTTCAAAATACTTTAAGACTAGNTTGCAATCTCATCTTGGATACTTTCCACTACTATTCAAGGCTGACCTTGATAAGATTACATAAACATTTTTACAAACACAACATCAACAACTCAGTCAAGATACTCTGTCCNGACACAGAACCAAAATCCTGCATGCTCTCTACATTATAAACATATAATTTGAAAAAAACCTTCTCTTGTGATCAAAACAAGTGATCTTTAACACAATTAACAAAACAGTCTTACCTATTTTTAAGAAGAGATGTGAGACTCTCAGAATTTAATTGATGCATTAAGGCATCCCTCAATGTTGGAAGCATTGACAGCACTGTTATTAAAAGAAAAACAAAACAAAACAAAAAATGTCAACATCAAAAAAATCATCATAAACCTATCCTCAGCTCTCACTCAGTTGCTGCTAGACAATGTAAATCCCATCACTCAACAGGCAAAGCTGGGAGGACAAACAAAATAGGAAATCCTGGGGGTACTCAGAAGTGCAATTACCTGCGTGCCTCTTATGAGCTTGGGCACAATGCTGCCCTTACGCAGCTACATGTCTTTGTTGGCTCTAGCTGCAGGCGTGTACTCACATCCTGCATATCTGCATATACGTGCTTTCAACTCCCCAGAAGAAAATCTGGTGAAAATCTACACTGTTGCATTTCTCCAAATGAGAAGAAAAAGATTTGAGGTTTGTTTTTTTTCCCCAACAAGAGAACCAGAGAAGGGTACCTTTTAAACAAAAGAAAGCTGGTGGGAAAAAAATCCTTTATTTTCAGAATATTCAATGTCCGATCTGCTGTTACATGATGGGAACAGGAAATGGAAAGCAAGCATGCACAGAACATAATAAATACTAAAAACAAAATATGAAAAATCTTTACAAGAATGCATGCTGCCAGACAGAAGGTACTTTGTACAATGAAGAGCAAAGAAAAACGTAGTCCCTGCAGTAAAATCAATCCCAGTACTACAAAATGGAAAACATGAAAATGAAATACCAGGGTATTTCATGTCAGGGTAAACACAGTGCACAGAAAGCATTTGCAGCCACCCAAGAAGCCATTGCAAATTTCAACAGGAAAAAAAAATGCTGCCCAATTTGTTTTATAGAAATAGTTTTGAATGGCCTGTATTTACAAAAATGATAAGGATTTTGTTAAACTCTACCCTACCATCTCCTCTCCAAAAATCCAAAGACCAGTGCTGTAATATAACTACTTTCACTTTTTGCTCCCCAGCTAGTCAGGTACCTTTTCACTGTTAAAATGCAGGGAACTAATGGGCTGATGTGCTTCTTTTATATAATAAAATAAAATAAAAAAAAAAACTACCCACCAAGCTCTCTGTGTAGCTTACTAACAATGTGCTATAATGAATAAAGTAATCCTGCTGTAAGTTCAGTATTGTTTGAATCTGGGTGCTGTTTCACACCTCAATACCACATGCAGTTTAGGGCAACACACAAGGGGTCCTGAAGTAACAAAAAATTGTAACTTGCATGTATATTTGTACGCATTATAGATGGACATATGCAAACCAAGGGTTAAGATGACCCCCAGAAATCCCTTCAAGCCTCTGTTCTTCAGATTCTGTTTTTATTATGCAAAATGACTCTATGCACTAGTATTTAATTAAGATTTTGAATTCACCTACATTTCTTATTCTTCTTCCATCCTGTCAATATGTAGTATAAATCCCCAAACAATTCCACCTATCAAGAACAGTAGCTATTTCCTTATCTTACCTGTCATATTGCACGTCCTCTGATTACTTTCAAAATGATACTGCCTTCGTGCTTGGGCGATGTATTCAGCTGCCTCTCGTTCTTGGATTTCTCTGATTTTCTTCTGCCCATATTTTCCAAGTAAATAGACTCCTACAGAGAGATTTTCGTATTACAAGCTGCTTTAAAAATGTTAGGAAGGCCCCTTCAGCCCCCTTCTTTGATTTTAAACCATAAGGGTGCATAGTGGTTTTTTGGGATATGTGGGTCTTGAGTATTTTAATACTGATTGACAAAGTAATACTCAGAAATAACATTTTCAAAATTAATTAAAATGTCAAGGGTAATGACTTGAATCAGCATAAGAAACTTCCCTGAGAAGAGATACCTTGCCTTTCAAAGAAGGCGTTTTTGGTACTACTGCAACGCGAACAACTAGTACTGAAGAGACTGAAGCAAATATTGGGAAGAGAAAAAAATGTAGGGTAACAAAAAGAAGGAATAGAGAAAAGAAACTGAAATGCACAGGTCTGGAGATGGATGAAAATTTATCTTTCTAAAATTAGCAGAAGTTAGAGATAAAACTCAAGTCTTAAAAATCACATAAGATAAAAATGTTACAGACCAACACTTCCTTCGTTTGGTCCTGAAACTTGTCCGTAGGGAGAACCTTAGCTTCAGTGGGGCTTGACTGTGGCCCTCTTATTTCTTACCATGCCTGGTTCCTACTCTCCAGCCCCACACTTCTCCTGCCCTGGAGGATCTGATCATCCCTCATCACCCTCACTATGAATCTCCGTTTCCACAAAGACCCACCAAAAATTTTTGCTCTACATTTCCTCCTCTCCCAACATACATCCCTTTGATGTTTTCCCCAACTGCTCTTCCCACACCACCAAGCGTTCAGAGATCCCTCCAGGCTGCCCACAGCCCTCTTCTCATCTTTCCTCATCTCCACCCCCCTTTCTAAGCCATTCCTCAAGATACCACATCTTCTATACTTATCCTCAGCACCTTTGCCCACTGCAAGCTGCTTTGTCTGAACTTCTCCCCCTCCACCCAGGGCTTCTCACAGCACCTCCTGTGTATCAAGTTCATTTGCTGCCTCCTGTATGCACTGGTATCAGCAGCTACCTATTTAGGTGCATAACAAGCTCTTCCCATGTTCTCTCATGAAAGAATTGGGGGGGAGTGTGTCGGAAAGGGAGAGATAAAGGAGGAACAAACCCAAACAGAAAAAACTATTGTACAAGTTGATCATCTATCCGCTGGGGAGCAATCCCCTAAGTACTGAAACTCCTCTACAGAGTGTCAGCTCGTCAAGTCAATAACGGTACACAAGAAGAAATCTGAATATCAAATCTTTATTTTTTTCCACCAAGCACTTTCAAAAGTTGTAAACACAGAGCTACAAAGTTTTCTTCAACATTCAATTTTCACATTTCAAAGTTAATATCTGAATGCATGAGGCATTTAACAGTTGCTGAATGCTGAAAGTTTTAAAACTAGTTTTATAAGCCTGATCCACAAAAACAAAAAAACCCAAACTCCCAAGATTTTGCATTCAGCTATATTTTTTAGACCATTAAAACCTGTCAATACATTCTCCAAAACTACCATCAGTATTTCAAAAGGCTCGTCAACTTTGTGCCCCAATATTCATGGTTGCAAAAAAATCCAGCTACTCGTATTTGCCTTATGTTGCCCAATAGGCAACTACAAGCCAGACCAGTTTGGAAAAACCACAGTCACTTACATTTCTTTCCCAAAAGCCTCATAAAATAAAAATGGGGAAGACACTCTCTCTTGCTTCAGCCTTTAGTCAGAGTAAGCATTTGCCATGTGAAAGATTCACCCCACTAGATGCAAACTTTAATATTATGGTTCCATATACATAAAATGCAAATTTACCACTGTAAATTAACCAAAATGAGACTTCATAAATAACAATTAGATTATTTTTCTCTAAAAAATTATCCATTCCTGCCAAGAATATGTATTTAGAACTCAACTGTCAGGGTACTGATTTTTTTTTTTCAGCTCACATACTGAAACAGAAACAGGTTTTTTTTAGTATTAGCAAATAATTTTTGAACGCAAGATTTTTCCAATCATTTTATCCCACCACATTTTTCACATTACATTCAGAGTCATTTGTCCAAATGACTACTTTTGTTTATTTTTCTCCCCCAAAATAAATGCTTTAATTCCGGGTTTTGTGGAAGAAAGGTCTCGTAAGTATAAAAGAACCTCTTCCTGCACGTACATAGGACACAGGCAGACATGCAAACAATTCAAGAATCATGTGCGTGACCTTGAGTGATACGGTGGAGCAGCACCTTAATAATTAAGATTGAGACACCTAATTGCTTAATACTAGACTGTTAAAGCTGTGTGATTATTCTGTACTAAGAACTGCTGTGCTTCATGAGGGTCCAAAGTTGCATTAGCAGTCATCCAGATTTAACAAGGTGTTTCTAGAAAAAACACTTGTCTAAAATGATGCAACACCAGCTACTAGCAGTCTTCTCTCTCTCCTCCCCGCCCCCAAACTAAGCTGTAACTTTGACCCATCGTTAATAGATGTTATTTACTCCAGTATCATCTTCATCTTTGGGAATGCAATGCATTAGAAGTTAACCAAAGTAAAAAGTTATACCATCCACACAGCTTAAGCAAAACCAATGAACAACAAAAAAGTATGGATGCCAGCAGCAGACTGCCTCTGTTACTAAGTGCATGGCTTGTAAGCGCCTCTAAGTTGCCTGGAGGACACAGGACCACACTTGGGAAATTCAAGCCTCGTTTGTGACAATGAACTTCTGCCCACTAGTCCCTCCTGCCTCCACACAGCATCAGAGCCTCTGCAAGTCTCCGACTTATGGGACATTTCAAGGAGCTGCCAGCCTGGGAGCTGGTCTGCATGTGTGTTCATGTTTTACTTTAGAACTACTGTGTGTATCTATATTGATACACGTAGCGTTAATTCAGAAGACTTGACAATAACACAGACTTCTAAGAAGTCCAGGCTGAACGCATCATATGGAAACATCGTCACTTGGAGTTGGAAGCAGGACCAGAGAAAGCCACATCCCAAAAATTGCCATAATGTCAAGTCAGCTAACATAACTGTAAGAAACTAAACGGACATTTTGAAAGTCTCTGTTGTCATAAACAAGCAAAGTAGACAGCAAATTTTTAGAACAGCTAATTTTACCTCTCAGTATGGGATAGGAGGTCTGCAAAAAGTGGCGGCAGCAGCAACATTTTACTCGCGTCTAATTAGCTAAACCATTTTATAGATGGACCTTCACACTGCAGCTTTCCCATATGTTCCATACAAAACCAGGAATTAAGGAAATTCAGCAATAATGAGACTGCCCAAAAGATAATTTCTACATAAACCTTTTTCTGCCTTCATTAAAATGTGAACTATGCAAACAACTATAATCCCAACACTTTTGATTCACAGAGGATTCAGAAACAGACGAGTGGTACAAACTAGGATTACATCACCTGACGCCAGAGCCTTCAGGTACAGGAACCTCAGTAAGGAGCTTGAACTACAATTCATACTGCTTTAAAACTGATCTACAAAGTGAAATGTATTTACATTTGTATTGGCTGTCTGTGCTGGTTTTGGCTAGGAGAGAGTTAATTTTCTTCATAGTAGCTAGTATGGGGCTGTGTTTTGGATTTGTGCTGGAAACAGTGTTGATAACACAGGGATGTTTTAGTTACTGCTGAGCAGTGCTTACACAGAGTCAAGGCCTTTTCTGCTTCTCATCCCACCCCACCAGTGAGTAGGCTGAGGGTGCACAAGAAGTTGGGAGGGGACACAGCTGGGACAGCTGACCCCAGCTGACCAAAGGGATATTCCCTAACAGACGATGTCATGCTCAGCAATAAAACTACGGGGAAGTTGGTGTGGGGGGCTGCTGCTCGGGGGCTGGGCATCTGTCAGTTGGTGGTGAGCAATTGTTTTCATTTGCATCACTTGTCTTTCTTGGGTTTTATTTTTTTCTCTCTTTGTTATCTTCCCCCCTCTTTTCCTTACAATTTTTTATTATAATATTTTTTTTAACACTGTTTTTATCTCAACCCACGAGTTTTCTCACTTTTATCCTTCCGGTTCTCTCCCCCATCTCACTGGGGCAGCAGGGGGCGGCAGAGTGAGCGAGCAGCTGTGTGGTGCTTAGCTGGCAGCCCAGGTTAAACCACAACACTGTCCTACGACACTGGGAACACCTGCGGTCTACAGTACCCATATCCTGTGGAAGCTACACTGATTCATCCGTTAACAGTGAATCAAGATAAATATGCTCTAATTTGTCTCTGTAGCCCTCTTTGGCTGTAGCATTGTATAGTCTCTTCACATCTAAATGTAAGTACTGGAAGCAGCTTACAAAATCTGCAGGCTCTTACATATTCATGCCAGTGGCCTCAAACAGGTAGGATATTACTCACATCACATAAGTTTATGGCTTACCTCTCCCTCAGCTCTTTCCTTTCTTCACAAGTGGAATGAAGACATAAGCAGAAGGGTGTGATTGGTAACTAGGAGGCATCAAGTTTTCAGTAAACCTCTTTACAACCCTATGTAACCTTTACCTTTATTACTCACTGCCATCCTTCCCTCACAAAAAAAAAAAAAAAAGGGAAAATTTTCAGTTTTAAGAGTTTCACTATGTAGAAATTGTGCTGACACACAGAAGCCTGCATCCTTCCAGAACACCGACAGCTCCATAAGTTGTGGTTTGTCCTTATGTACAAGCAAGCCATGCATCAACTGACATACAACTGTCCCATTATGGTTGAAAACCATATTTAAAATAAAAAGGCACTAAAGCCTTATTCCCTTGGCACCACAGAGCCCTACCAAAACCTATTTAACGTCCCTGCACTCACTCACAAACCAAGACAACTTTCTTTGCTAAGCAGACAGACTTCTGAACTGAAATGCTTTCTGCAAACTGAAGGCTGCAACAGATGAAATTGAGCAATAATTCATTCACCACTGAAATCAGAACCATACATTGCAGACGCACCCTGAACTTGCTCTTCTACTGCAATGCAAGGATGTCCACAGTGAATAATTTTGTAATATCCATTGAAACCTGTCTTGAAAGCTGAGCACTGAGATAGAAAACACTTCAAGGTAAATCTACCTATCCAATACAAACAAGTGAACATAACACATCCTTGCAGCTCCATCATGCTAGCTCTCTCTCTACTTTAAATATTTCTAGTGGGTTTGATCCCAGAGCACTAGATCTTGCTTGAAGAGATTTAAGTCTTTTTAATATGCAATTTACTTTATATTGCTAAAAGAACAGACTTCTGAAGAAAGGGTTTGTACAGGGTCTTTGCTAAGTTGAGGTCTTCTCAACCCCGCTCTATGGTTAAGGGAATATTACACCTATCTCAGTTGCTTTTCCCTCAGTTATGAGTTTTGTATCTTCATAAGCAGAAAAGTCTGTTGCAGTGTTGGGATTGACAGAAATTACACTAAGAATGACAGCCACTGATAACACACAAGGAATCCATCTCAGTAAACAGAGGAAAGGCTACCAACCAACTCAGATTTTGGTGCAATAATTCTTCAGTAACACAACACTGATACAATATTGTATCAGTAATAATGTCGTGACTCTTCTGTACTGTCTAACAAAACATTAAATATTCACATTAATCTCTGACCATGTGCCAGTTAAAGACTTAAAATCATTAAACCCCGTGATGTCCCATTTTCCTTGTTACATCCTCCTTCCCAGAAAATGCACCTACAGCTCTTAAAAAACAACAAATGCCAGAGAGATGTAGATTCCAGTTTCTGGTATTAAATCAGCAGATCTGGATGCTTTTCTTAAGCCATTCAGCCACTTCCAAATATTCTGTCTTCAAGTAAAAGCAGTGACGTAAAGTTGCATTCTACCTTTCAATGTTAGGCAGTATTTTTTTGGAGGAGAGTCCGTTGTGGATCTCGGAGTTCCGATTCATTGGTGGTGGCATTACCACAGCCCCTGGAGTTATTTTAAGGTCTGATCCATCACTGATATGTAGATGTCCAAAGCACTCAAGACTCAGCTGCTCAACAACTGTAGTGCAGCACTCTGCAGTAAATCCCTCCCCATCTCCCAGGGCTGCCCTAAAATACCATGGTGCCAGTTGCAGCTGGTGGCAGCTAATGATGTTCTCCTGCTTGCGGATGCCCTGACTAACTACAGAGTCTCAAATACAAAAAAGCAATTTGCTACAGAGTCCTCAAATGCAACACGGCCCGAGGAAATAGGTGCTTGATCCATGCTGCAGGCAATGACAGCATAGTTCAGTATTTTCAGTCAGAAGTTGAAACGCTTGTTACACGAGGAGTATCTTGGGTTTTTTTGGATTGGTCACACTTTAAATGACTTTATTTTAGTCCCTGATTATTTTTTAAGTGTACTTCATCCAGTCAGTAGCATTTTAGTGAAAGTGACACTGAACTGTACACAAACAGCACCAATCATAAGGAAAAAGCTCCAAACTCAGGGGGCTGTTTATATATGATGAATTTAGGATTTCAGGCTATGAGGGCTACCAAGAGCCACAACCTCCCCGACATCTGCTTTCCCACTTGGACATTGATCCACGTTTACTAGCTGAAACTGGGACAACTGATGTTTTTACTATTCCCATTTGTCTTCCCACCACTCTTACAAAGACAGTTGAAGAGGAGGGGGAACAGCTCGCAGGTTACAGCTTGGTATATTAAAGTAAATCTGTTTATTTAAGATGGTGGGCTGTAAGTGTGGTGGTTCAGAAACTGGTAGACATTATGTTCTGCTGTACTTGCAGTGTCAGAAAAGCTGCACGTGAAGCGGTAAACTGGAGAAGCGGTCTGACAAGTACTTCAGTAACCATCATCTAACCTATTATCATGTATTAATCGTCACTCTTTGGAAAAACCAGAAGGAATTCAAGCTGAAAGGATGCAGAGGACACAGCAACCAAGGCAAGTCAGAAGTACATACAAATCACCTTAAAAAGAGACCTCACCTGAATACGAGACAAAATGTACTGCAAAAACCCTGAAGCCCTCGGAATATTTAACTGCTTGGACAAGTTCCAGTGGGTATAAACAAATACAAACTTTCCTTAGCAACTCTGTAATATTTAATTCAGTGTCATTTGCATAAGATGTAAGTACATCTCATGACTGAGCGTGCAAAGACATGGCTGTACCTTTTGAGGAGTATCTAATCTCCAGCTGCACAGATACGTGCTTTATTATTAAACAGAGAGATAGATCCAAGGTGTTCTTTTAAATCCAATTCCGACTAAAAATAACCCTATAATAACTCCAAGGAAAGGAGGAGCTTACCAGACCATAACCACCCTGCAGGTTAGACAAGAGCCTTAAGGGAGAAAGAATGGCTTGAATAATAAGTTCTGTGTCTGCAGCTGGTTTACACTTGACAATTCACCTCAAAGCACAAGTCACTTTTGAAAGTCCTGGCTTTCAGCCTCCGTCCTAAAAACAATACAAACATCACCCACACTTTGCACGGTTAAATGTTGTTTCAAACCAACACAAACACCTGCCGTAAGAACACCCAGGCGACGTGAATCCCTGTGTTTCAGGACTTACGGGACGACATGTAGGTTTTCCTCCCTGCCTATGAGAAAAATCCTCCCGCCACCTGAGCTCTCCCAAAGGCAGTCCGTGGTGCGTTTGGGTGTCACCAGCGAGGCGAGGGACGACTCCACGCCACCGCGGAGCTCCCTGCGCAACAGCCCACCGCCTACAGCGGCGGCGATGCAGGGACGAGGCCAGCCGGGCCCGGTGCACCGCCGGGCCGGGTCACGCCAGCACCGGGCTCACCCGGCAGCAGAGCAGCTTTCCTGCCAGCGGGGAACCCGCCTGACCAGCGGGGGCTCGTCAGGCTCAGCGGCGCAGCGCCGCCTCTGAGGGGGCCTCCCCGGCGGGAACCGGCAGCACTTCAGCGGGAGCGGGGAGGCCCCACGGCCCCAAGGCCGGCTCCGCACCGAGCCCTATTGTCGCCCACCGCCGCCCCTCAGCCCAGCTGCCGGGCACTCACCGCCGAGGAAGGTGCCGAGGGCGAGGCATTTCTTCTTGTGCCGCTTGAGGAAACTCCAGAGGGACCGGAGCATCCTGCGCGCCCGGCCGGGCCCTCGCCTCCCCGCGTCGGCGGAAGGGGTGGTGGCAGTGGCCCCGCCCGCGGAGCCTCGCCGCCCGGCCCCCCGGAAACGCCGCCCGCACTCCACCAGTGCCGGCCATGGAGGAGGAGGCGGCGGCGGTAGCCTGGATGGACCAGGCCCTCGATGTGGTCAGTGCGGGCGGGCGTCGGGGCGCGTCCGCCGCCCCCCGGCCGCGAGGGGTGGCGGGCGGCCGGGCGGGCTCCGCTCTGCCGCTGGGGGGAAGCTTCGGCGGAGGCCTGAGGGGAGCGGGGAGCCCCGGGGCGGGCGGGGGGAGGGCCGCGGCCTCCCTCACGGCGGCGCCGAGGGGGCGGGAGAACGGGGGTTCGTTAAAGCCTGGCTCGTGCCTCCCGCAGGTGACGCTGTCCTGTTCCTTGCGTGTGTCTGTCTGCGTCTGTCTCTCCCGCAGGCTAAGGAGGCGCTGGAGTGTGGGGAGGTTCCCGTCGGTTGCCTCTTGGTGTACAACGGCGAGGTCGTGGGCAGGGGCAGGAACGAGGTCAACGAGACGAAGAACGTGAGTGGGGGCGAGGGGGGGCCCGGGGCGGGCCGGCGAGGCTGCCTTTGCCGCCCGCCCGGCGCCTGCCGGGGCGCGGTTCGGCTTTTCCGCCCGCTGGCTGTCATGGGAGGGTTTAGGGGAGATTACGGACAGTTTTGGGAAAGTGTCATCTCGGCGCCCAGCTGCAGTGGGAAAGCAGGCGGGTGCCGGGAGTAACGGGAAAGGAAGCAAAGCAGGGAAGACCGTAAGGTCATGGTGTAAACTGGAGCCGCTGTCGTCCCTGGAAGGTGTTGAGGTTTCAGACGTGCTCTCCGGAGGTCTTTAAAGTCACCGGGGGGTTAAGAGTGAACTGTGCTGCCTTTTTGTTGAAACTCTTGCCATAGAGACTCCAGAAACGGTTCACGTTGTTAGCAAACTAGCATTTTCATGTTACGTGTTAAGGTTACCTGAAAAGGAATGAAATACAAATTGGAAATCGAGCTCTGTTGCTTTTGCAGGACAACTGCTGCACAAATAAAGGAATAAATAAATAATAGTCTAGTTTTGGAAGGGGCAGGGGTAAGACGAGGAGTTGGGAAGTTGTGTGGAGTTATGGAATGTGTAGACTAACAAAATCTCATGTTTAGTTTACAGAAATTGTTCCTTTGACAAAGTTGTTCTTTCTAAAAAATATTGCCTGTAAATTTTAGACGTGATGCTTGCAATTTTAGCCATCAAATTAGATCTTATACATGCTGAGAGACGCATTAAAGCCAACAGGGATTTTGTGCAACTGGAAGTTTTGTATAAATGGATCTGATTGCAGGATCTGGCTGTAACTTATATTAGATGTCTCAAATCTGAAAATCTATTGAAAGGTGAAAATGAGTCTTTTAAACTCAAAAATGTAATAATAAAAATGAATCATTATACTAACGTGCTACAGGGCAATCCATAACACATTAAAATAACTCTAATACAACTCAAGAAAGTCAGATGACAGAGAAGCTAGGTATCTCAAGTTAAATCAATGTAAACACTGTGGCAAAGCAGACACTTTTTGGGAAAATTGTGCCAGAGATGTTAATGGTGTGTAAAAAACACACGAGCAGAACATAACTGACAAGACTGATAACCAAATCAGAATCAACTTAAAAATATTAGGGAAGCCTTCAGACTTTTTTTTGTATTAACATCAGGGTTGCCTGAAGGTATGTACTGAAATCCAAGCAGCCTAATTTCAAAAATTCGCCTGCATTTTGGAAACAGTAAACTGTTGATATCTTTGAAAGCCAGTCCTTTTTTCTATTTTTGTTTGGCTCAAGTTTCAATTCTTTTGTGGCTTAATTTTCATAAATGCATATATTATAGTGATTGGAAATGCTGGGTACTCAAGTGCTTCTAAATTTTATATCGGATACGTAATTGCTGTGTAGAGTCTAAAAGAAAATGTGAGCTTGAAAGAGGCACTTGCTGGGAAATGTGAATGCAGGAATTTGTTTCCAGTTTTCTCCTAATGATTTCTGGCATTATTTAGGAACAATCCGGGGGGGGGGGGGGNGCTCCAGCAGACGTCATAAATTTGTCAAGGTCCATTCTGAAACTAATTTCTCGTCCCACCTCACATTGGAGGACTTCTCCAGAACATCATTCCTCGGCTAGAAAACATCTGATTTCCAGTTTTAAACTTTTTATGGTCTGTTTATATCTCTCTGTTCTTGTGCCAGCATCATCCTTTATTTTACATAGCTTGGAGGTATTTAAAGTCTTATTCCCTTTTGGCTTTTGTTTTCCCTTGTTTTCCCCAAGACAGCTGTTTAATCTCTTCTCAGAAGATAGGCTTTCTTTCTGTGTTCATTCTAATAATTCTTGTATACATCCATTCCAGCTTTGATTCATCTTTCTTGAATTCACTTAACCAGAACTGTATACTTTATTCCAGATGGGCTTTCTCTTGTGCCTTGTTTGATAACAATACTACTTCCCACTCTTCCTGGAAATAAGTCCACCCATCTTTTCTGGAGCTGCCTTGGTCTTTAATGCTGTTTTGTTATTCTTCATTTGTTTTTTTACTCCCATCTATAAGCCATCCACTTCTTGAGTGATACTCTGACCCTGTCTCTTCTGATGATGTTGTTCATCACGTGAAAGACATCACATTGTTAGATATTTTCTGTAGGTGTTTTCCCAGTTAATGCCAATGTCACAACTGAAAACATTTAAGCAAAATTATCTTTGAGCATCTTTCCTAATTAGTTCCCTCTGGATAAATATTTCCCCTTTCAGTGCAACTTCTCTTCTTTGCTTGCTCACCTTATGTTTCTTGTGCTATGCTGTTTTCCCCAAACTGACAATAATTTCACCTGTTGTGCTGTGCCAGGTGCTTTGTAGAAGTTCAGAGAGACGAGATTGGTGTTTCCCTTGCCTAGAAAAAACATTTGTAGATGTCAGGATTGTATGTCCTTCCTGTATTTCATTACAGTGACTCTGCTTGCTCTTGACAGGGTTCAGTCATGTGATACTCTCCCTTGATATATCGAAAGCATTGCTATGGGATTGGCAGCCTCATGCACGAGTTCTTTAGTATTTTTCTGATGGAGATGGTCTATCAACTTGGGTTTTTGCCCCTCATCCCTCTTCCATGCCCTAGGAAATTTCAGCATTTAAATGTCGTAATTCTGTATCCCATATGCAGTAATTTCTGCTTCCATACTCTTATGCTGCCTTTTGACCGCATTCTCTGCATCATTTTTATTGAAAAGGCAAAATACTGATTTTGTTTTGGAGTCGTCCTATAATTATATTTGAGCATCATCTGAAGGTCACTGTAGTAGTTCTAACTCATTTTTCACGTTTTGTCTCAAGACATTTTTACTTTTTATGTAATTTGTTTTGCGAGGTTGACGTTTGGCGATTCTTCCTTTAGCGTTTGCTATTGGCTTTTTTTATTCCTTGCAAACTTTCTTTCTACTTTTAAAAAATGATCATTTATCCAGTTAGATCTGCAGTCTTTCCCTACAATTTTGCCCTTGCTCAGGAATCAACTTGCCACTAGGCTTTGTGTCAGATAAATTCCCTGTCTGCTCCTTAAGTAAGTCCTGCATTCTGTTATCTAACTGACTGGAGTTAGGAGCAGGTAGTATCTTCTTTATATCCTCTTTCATTCTGTTCCTAAACTCCTCATTTTGGCAAAAAGATGTAGTTGCTGAAAGCTCTCTGATTTTTTCAGTCTATCTCCTGTCACCCTGCATACTTTGTTTCTGCCCTGCATGTCCATAGCAGAACACATTAATGTCAGAGATACTGCTGCTTGCTCTGTGGAAGTTAGTTGCAAAATTATTGATCATCATCACATTCTTCTGGAAAAAGTTCCTGTTGGAAGAAGGGAGTTTATATACAGCTGTGTTTGTTTTATTTTTTTTTTAGGAGCATGGCTGTGGCACCAGCATTTCAAAATAGTTAGGCATGTAATTACTTGTATTCATTGGGCAATAGTGCAACAAATGTCTGTGCAAGACATGTTTTCAACAGCCTTGTGGTACAGTCACAAGCTTGTGCCAGTACTGTGTTCCCTCTGGTAGCTCCCACACTTGCTTGTTCACAGTCTTGCCTCAGACCAACCTGAAAATTTTCTTCCTTATAACATTTGTGACCCTTCCCAACTCGAACTCTGGGGGTTTTTTTGGGCGGGTTTTTTTGGCATCTTTATTCCCATGTGTGATGCAATCATTTGCTTACCACTAAAATGCTGTCTGTCTTAGGTCCTTTGTTGATACTTGCAGACTTCTCCTATGTTATCTTCTGTTGGGTCATTGTAGCGCTTGTCTTTGCCGAGATCATCTTGCAAGTACAGTACATGATAATTGAAAATGAAGTATTGTTTGTACTCTTAAATTACTAATGAAGCCACAAGATAATATAGAACTTTGAGCTTTGGCACCCTTTACTCTCACTTGTTAATTCTTGTCTAAGATTTAGAAGGTAAGCTTTTCAGGGCAGCGATGGTATCTTTATTTGTCTATAAAACATTTGCCACAGTTTGGGGTGCTATTTTAAGGCTTTGTCAAGGCTTTTTTTCCCACTGACGTCAGCTTCACATAATTTCTCCTTGAAACACCATTTGCCACTCTCGTAACAATTCTCTTTTTCCCTTGCTACTCTTAGCTGCTTTTGTTTTCTTGGCTTTAAAATAACATATAAGATTGGGCAAGTTAAAAAAACAGTAGCGGCTTATAGAAGCTTATGAATTGAGTCAGTGACGTAAAATGAAAATCATCTTTTTTGTACATTATTTTACACACAGCAAGTCAATAAAAAAGACTATCTAGTCATAGCTCAATACAAAATAAAATCTTAAGACAGACACAGAAGGTCAGTTTTTCCCCCATATCTTGTTTAGGAGGGACCTTTAGCAGATGCTTAAGGAAGGAGTTCAAGAAACAAGAAGAGAGTAGTGTAAACCTTCCCCTTGCATATCTTTTCCACTTCTGAAAGTGTATAGCCTAGGGACTTCCAGAGCCCAAGACTGTATCTGGATCATTGTTTCTGATAGTTGTCTGTGCGCATATCCTCCATGAATTTGTCTAAACCTTTTTTGAACTCATTTATGGTTTTGGCTTCTATAGCATCCTGTGGCAATGAGTTCCACAATGTAATTATGTGCTTTGTGAAAGAGTACTTCCTTTTGTTTGTTTTAAATCTGCTGCCTGATAATTTCATTGGGTGCCCGCTTGTTATGAGAAATAATAAATAACAATTTACTGTTTGCTTTTCCACATTTTTCTTGATTTTTATAAACCTCTGGCATAGTCATCTTAACTTGGAAAACTAATGACTGTATCTAGTGAGTTAAGAGCCGTAGTCTAGCTAGTCTCTGTACGGAGACTGTTCTGTAACTTGGATAATCCTTTCTCACCCTGTGGTGAATTTGTCCTGGTGATCCCATGTCTTCATGAGGTGAGATGACCAAATCAGTATGTATTACTTAAGATGTGGATGCACTGGAGTCTAGTAATATTCTATATTAGTGTAATCTCTTTTGTGTAGCTGTCTTCTATTACCACAGAAGCTGCTATGACTTACAGCAGCTGCATGTTTTTTCTTAACTTGTACTCCCAAGATCAGCAGAGGCCTAAAAGCTACTCGGTGTAGTCCGTATAAAACAGTGTCATAGGTTAGAGGCATGTTTTTTCTTCCAGTAATGAAGGCTTATTGCTTATATGCTTTCAATTCATGCTCAGGAGTTGAAAAGCCAATATGGTGTATTCATGTCTCTTCTGATCTGAGGGATTAGCATGGCCACAACTTACACTTGTGAGTTACAGTAGCTGTAGTAGTTCTGAGGCGGCATTCTGCTGGAGGGCATTGTGCTTTGTGTCTCCATAAGGTGTGTGCACTGAAGCTTCAGCTGGTGTGTTCTCATTTATTCAACTATGGAGCCCTCATGGCAACATTTCACTAGTAGGTCTGGAGGAATCATGTCTGCATATTGATTCAGATCCATGCTTTTATTCCAAGTGGGTTCATTACTATGTTAGTTCAGATCACAAGTGCACTCATGGAATAAATTTCTTGATTGTGTCTGCTTACCATGCTTTGGTTTGTGTCTCAGAGATGGCGAACTGTCTTTCTTTCAGG